>QGQJ01001168.1:0-11741 GCA_003206725.1 Blastomyces emzantsi
ATATATTCCTTCTTTAAGATGGCACGCTCTGGTGGAAGTGGCAAAAAACAGCTGGATTTTTGATTTTTGATTTTTTTTTAATGCTACACAAGCGAATTCCAATACAACATGGAAAATTTATCTGATTTTTTTCCTGTGGAACTTGGATTCCTTTTTGGGAAAGAAGGGGGGGCGGGAGGGCCTAACAATATCATTGACATTGACGTGCGGCCAACGCGACGTAATGTAGGGCCTGAAAACTGGCATGCGAGTACTGCTGTTGAGTGGAACATGGAAAATGGGGCTAGATTTAGTGCAGTTCTATTATTTTCTAACATGGTGAGAAAGGGGAAGGATAATTGAGGATGAAACAGGAAGTCGGCTTGTGGATAATAATCTGCTTCGTAAGTTAACGCTGCACTGAAGGTGGGTATTGTCACCCATGCATATATAAATTATGTTACTAAACACAGCAATGGAGAGTTAAACGGTTTCTGAAAAGGGCATTGAAATATTTTGAATGTCTTGCACTGCTATGGCTAATTATGGCAAGTGGGCAAATTCAGTGGTGCGCTTGTTATATAAACTGAGGTGAAAATGATATCAGAGAATAGAACAAATAGTAGAACTTGCAGAACTGAAAAAGAATGGGGGAGTAGGTGAATCATAAAAGAAGAAAATGAGAATTGAGATGGAAAACGAAGCAAATAAAGCAAAAAGATATCAAACCCCAACATTCCATCCTAGAAACAAAGGGAGTGCACTAACTGGAAAATAAATGAAGTGACTTGAAATGAATAATAGTAAAAGATCGTCCAAGTAGATCTCATCCTGGGGCGCATCCCGTTCATAATGTAAGATTTTGCTATCTTCCGCCGTAAGTTGATTGACTTTTCCCTTCATCCCAACCAACCAGCCTCCTGTCTGCTCTGATCGAATCACGCTCAACCCGTTTCCTCTTTCTTTTACGTATAGATAGTTTTTTAAAATTGTACGCAAGCGAGCGGATGATCTTTCTTAAGAACTTCATGTATTTCTTATCGATGTTTCCTGCAGGACAATAGCAGTGGCGGGTATGTCGATCATCGCTGTTCTCATAAATTTGTCTCGCTCGTTTCACAGCCGAATCTCCTGGGTTCTCCGTGAAAGGGCATCTGGATGTGCAACGGTAGATTAGATATGGACATTAGCATAGGATAAATAGTTTCTCGGACGTAGAATCGAGGGGGACGAGTAGGCTGGGGTTCAATTCGGGGATATAGATGGAAAGGAGGCACCATAGGAAGCAGGCAAGACATACCTTCACAGCCAACTTTCTCGCCGCTAGATCGTCCAGCTTTCAGCCCAACCCTTGACCCATTGACTACCAACGGTTCGCTTCTCTTTGGGGAACCACCTTGACTAGATCTGGGAGAAAGGTCGGCCGAGCCCGTGGGTGACTCCAAATCTGTCGATATTGGCGCTGCTGCCACCGCCTTCACGCCATTCTCGTTTCCGATGGCCGTCCCAGCTTCTATCCTATTTCCACCATGTTCATTTCCATTGTCATTGAAATTTTTGTTTCTAGCAATTCGATAAGGCGTAAATACCGCACCATGGGCATTGATATCGACCCCATTACCATTACCACTGCTGGTCCCTCCATAATCCCGGTCAAGTCGAATTCGAATTCTGGACCCTTTGAAATACGAATTGTCAAGTAGGGTGACAGCTCTCCGTGCCTCTTCCTTCGTTCGAAAAGTAGCAGTTGCATAGGCTCTTGGGTAGCGACCTCCCCCTTTACGATCTTCGCGAACATCACATCGCTCCACGATACCAGCTGTCCGGAGATGGTCCTTCAAATTCTGACCAGTGGTGTCGATAGCAAGATTCTGGATGAAAATGTTGCATGAATTCACAAATGAATCACCGCGAGACATTTGAATGTTATTATTGTTGCTATTTAGGCGAGGAATATTGGTAGTTTGAAGTTCGTAAAGGGGCTGGATGCACATTGATGTGGAGTATCGGTGGATTGTAGCTGGTGAGTGTTCGAATTGCTGACTCAGAACTGTTGGTTGCATTGGGAAATGAATGTCACTTGGATAAATCAATGGAAACTGGTAGGCCAGCGGGTCGGTCACAAGGGGGACGAGGGAATGCTGATGCTGGGCTTGTGGGTTTACAGGAGTGGCGAAGTGCGTATATTCTAAGGATGTAGCGTAAGGCTGAGGAGTGGGGAAGTTCCTGCACTTGTTTGTGAGCTTATATGTTTTTTAAATAAAGTGGACAAAGGGATATTGGCTCTCCAAAATCAAACATACTCAGGGGGCATAGTGCTCGTCGGGGAGGAGACAAGCGGTGCGCATCTTGGAGGACTAGAGTATCCACCCCCAGCATATGGTATTCGGCTTACTGGTAGGCTCTTGGTCGGGCCAGCAATGGGTTTGGTCGGCGCACTTGCAAGCGAAAGTGTCACAGTCAAACTATTACCATTCCACCCGTTCGTTGACAGCCTGTCTATTGAGTTGGTCAGAAAAAGCTCGGTTTGATGGGCGATTTACAGGCCAATACTTACTATATGTGCGCCACGCTTCGTCTTCATTTTTAACTATTATTTGACCAAGCCCAGTTGGATGACCGTGGCTATCATCGTAAACTACAGCCTGCCGTATATGCAAAGCAGTTTGGCGAACAAGATCTTTCAGTTCCTGCCATCGACATTGAGGCGGGATCTATCCCAACAAGGTCAGATAATCAACACTTCTTTCCTCAGAAAATCGAACGGACAGTGAGGCTAAGGAATAGAGAAGAGATCAAGCTTACACCTTGGAGAAATACGACATATTCTTCATCCGTGGACCGAGAATTCCTGCGACCATCTCGTTGCCTTGGTGAATTTGGCATTCTTATCCTTCGGAAGCTAAGAAATCCAAACCTGGTCGCATAGAAATACTAAATGCTTTTCTAAAACAATTAAAAATGAATTATTTTAGATCAAGAGATTCCCGAATGCAGTAAGGAAGGTCCGTTCCCGGGCGTTTGGTTTAGAGCGTACCTCGGGGGTGACCGTTTGCTAGTTGTTGGGCCTGAGAACGAGCCCAATAATGAATGAATATCAAGTTCCAAGCGGCCGCAAAGAAAATGCACGGTATTTGCTCCGAAATAGTAATATCAGACCGTCTTAAGTATATATGTTGCGGTTCCCGACGCTGGCGCCCTTCGACCCGCGAATCCAGAGGGAAGAACTGGGGTGGGGAGGGGAAGATGCTTTTATGAACAAGAAGAGCAAGTCGGAGCTAGCGCGCAAGATGAGAGTCCCAGATGGAGAGAGTAGAATCAAGAGAAGGGCAATGCAACACATAAAAGAAATATTATGATGGGAGGTATACGGAGCACTGTGGCCAAGGCAGCTGTTTCGAAACGTCAGCGAGTACGGATAGGGTATAAAAAAATGTTTGTCAAAACGTCAGGAAATGGCTGCAGAAGGACAGAACTACCCCACGGAATGTATAAACACGGAATGTATAAAAAATAGGCTCAAAGATCGGTACTGTCGAAAGGCGATCCTTTCCAAGGAGGGGTTCTCCCCTCGGTGTTCTTGCGGATTGCAGGTCGCCAGCCCTCCCTTTCGAGATCAGGATATTTCGATACCCGCTACAAAATAAGGCTATGAGGTGGGAATGGCGGGCTGGTTGGCAGCAGCCACAGTGCGTTTATCGTCAAATGAAAGCCAGCTAAATATTATTCGAAAAATAAGGCAACCCTTTCCAATTTTAATCGCCTTTTCGTGCATCGAGCAGTCAGTTTATTAGAAAACAAGAAATGTGACCCCCCCCTTCAAGGGTGGTGCCAAAGGTTGTCTGCGGGTATGTATAAAATGGTTCCGTAGGGCATTGCGGTATGAAATAGAAACAAAAAGTGATAGACTAGGTATTTGCCAAATATTAGTATCACATCTTACCGTGATGGATGCACAAACACATATCATTCGGGAGAATTCGTTTTTGCAGCCACATTAACATAATCCGCACAATCCCATTAGGTGCGGAGGCTTTTTGCAGCGTTACCAATTCCCGATGCCTGACAGGAACGGAGGTGAGGACGAATGGGGAGGGGCCATACCACTGGCAAGTATGTGTCCTGTCATTGGTTATGCAGGAGGCAAAAGGGAAGGAGTTCACGCTGAACACCACAATAAAAAGAAAGGAAAAGAGGAAACACGCCTATCCACAAGTTTCCACGCGGCGCTGAAAGAGGCAGTTTGACAACCATCTTGATCAGCTTTGAAAAGCCAGTCCTCGCGAGATGGTGAACCTGTCAGTCTATTTTCAGCCTTGGCCGTAGTGTGGGTGATATGGCCGATGCTCGCCCGTTTCTTTGCTTTTTCCCAAGACAAAGAACTGCCATTATCGGCCAAGAGACCCCAGCTGATACGGAAGTAAATCGAGTGAGTCGGGGCCTGCCCTGATTGTTAGAGTTTTCTGCCCTGTGATTTGACGGACATGAAAGCTTCAACCCCTCAAATCCACCCTCCGAAGAAGTTTGGCGACAGCAACAACCAGTAGCCGGACGTCAGGAAGACGGAAGTGGGCATGAAGTCAGCATGTTCCGACGAAAACCCTCACAAGAATTTAGAATTAAAACAGGTATCCATTGGCTTAGATCAGGGTAGTACCGCTGGTCTAGGCAGAATATGCTGTTCTGGAACCTTGAAATGGCTGGGGAAAAAATTATCATAATCGGTTGAAATCGATCTTAGATCAATCGACCGATGATCTTATTTTCCTTTTTTTTTTCTTAATACTTTTGGGTGGGACGATCTTCTGGGAAGGCCCCGGTCAGCCAAGGTTCATCTGTTGGCACTGCTGTGCGCCATCCGAATGCAGTGCATATGAGGTGTCTAATACATGCACGGTGCGGTGCCGCAAAGATGTCCATGGAGACCATCTTCCTTTCCCTCCACCCCATTTGGCAGCGCTTAGATAGGGCATGGGAAGCACGACGCATATTTCTAAGGGATAAAAAGCACACTTGTAACGAAGAAAAGGCCTAGTAGGAGACACCAATTCAGGGGAAGACACAGTAGGGTGTTTCGAAAAGAGAAAGAAGAAAAAAAATGAAAACCTAATTATGTCTCGAACTTATCTGAAAACCGATACTCGTGATTCGTAGAAATCAATGCCCGGAAATAAGGCTTCTTCCCCAGTGTGGGTGCTGCAGAAACTGGTATTAACAAATAAGAACGAATCAACGGTCCTATTAGCAAGCCTCGAGCGGCAGCTTGAGGGGAGATGCCCATCATGATGCACAAATGTCTCCCCAACGGGCGAATAGTCTGGCGGCTCAGGCGATGCGCCAAATGGTGGAAAGGCGTGAGGACGAAGACAATATTAATGGGTCTATTACTTCGTCCCGCAGCAATTCCAGCTGGATATGCAAGTAGTCACTGATGGACAAGGCCCATCCGCATGCCAAATTTGAATGTCAGGGCGTGAATCAGCGAGCACCGAATTCCAATAATCTTGCGCCTCAAATACGTTTAAGGCGTCGACAAGTTGTTAGCGCAGGTAAATATTTCGGCTTAACTTGACTCGAAGCTTGGAACTCCAAGCGCCCCGGACACGGTGGACGAGGTTCAGAATACAGGTGGGACTCACGGATATGATTCCAAATGATCTCTCGATTTCGCCTTCTCTCCGTATATAGCAGCGAGACGGTTCTGCAGGTATATCGGAGCGGCAAGCAGCCGAATACATCGCTTGAAGAGTACATGTAGATCATGTACGGAGTACAACCCATGTAGATGTGCAGGACATTTTGGCACTGCGCAGGCCAAATGTGGCTGGCTGCCGTGGTGTGTGGAGCTGTCGAGGTACGAGAAGTGACAAGTCACAAAGGCTGCTGCTTTGTTCTGCTTAAATACTGCTTTCCAGAGCCACAGACAACACGAACCCAGGCCCCAGGATCGTACCAAGAGACGATGAAAAATGGTTCCCTGGTTGTTGCTGAAGAAACATCGCGGAGTATATGCAAGTATGTCATATCATTTTCTAACTGGTTCGAGATATTTATTTCCAGAGTGTGTGATGACTTTGGCTACTCCCCCAGTTGCAAGATCTTGAAGTGACTTGCACTAGTTAGCGAAGATAGGAGCGCAATTATGTATCCGAATCTTTGCATTTTAAACCCTTTGGACGACAATTGCCATCATTCAACTTCCTTCATCTTATCTGGCAATCATGCCGCCTTCCGCTTTATTTCAACGCTTCTCAGGCGCTTATTTTGGTCCATAAGCATTTTCCAGGGACTAGATGTTCGATATTCCCCTTCATTACTCTGTACACATGCACCTCGTTCTCAGACCAGACTGCTGACCCCGCGCGGTCCTGAGGCTTCCAGTCGATCAAAAGGTCCCGAGCGTTCCGATATTAGGGATATGACGCTCTTTTCCATAGCCTGACCGCCGACAAGCTGCCGTTATTGGACTCGGACGGACATTCCGCTTGAGCTGAAATGACACCAAATGAAGATCCGTGCATCCTCATTACCGCTCAGGACGTCCGCTGCTGGCCTTTGAATTCTGGGGAATCAAGCCCTCCCCTTAGAATTCATAATCCGACCCATGAGGAAGTAGCCGGAACAGCAGCATTGGCGATATCATTCCGTCAATATAGGTAGCCCATCACTGAGGGTCCTCATTTTGCCTGCTCCATAAATATCAGATGGAAGGTGGTTAGAGGAAGCCAGAATGTGGTGGCCGAGTCCTTATATTCGGATTTGCAATGAAATACAGCAATTAGAGAAATGTTATTTTAGGAATGAGGAAATACGTATATGCCTGGCTGTTGGTTAAGCGTCTAATACCTTGATAACCGCATCTAATAAGCGGTTCCTTATGAGGATAACAACCGTACAGTACATTGTCGACGACTTCTGAAAATCTATACCGGCGAGTCTCGGTAGTTTGCCAGGTTTTCTTTTTTTTTTAAAGTTTGAGGCCGGTGCAGAATACAAGGGCTTCCATTATGAGAATGATGTCATTCACATAGTTAAAGCCCTTTCTAAACATGCCATCATCCATCTATTCTTTTCTTAAATTTCTCATCACACGGTGGAAGAAGCAGAGAATACACAATAATGGGTTGGCCAGACACTTCCATGAGTCAAGATCACAACGATGAAGTTAGAGAGATGATTGAAGCCCTGCCTCCTGGAAGCAGCCAATATGATGCTGAAGATCTCGAGGCAGAGGACCTTGAGGAGCTTCTTCAAAGGGAATGTTTATTCACTCATACTGGACACTATGGCGGATATGGAAAACGACTCTTGGACAGCTATGTTGTGTTTAAGAATGTGGCTCCAGATACAACGCGAGACTTCTGCAACCAAAGACATCTTGGACGCATCAAAGATCAAAGTCTCACAAATCATCTCCTCATCATCAATATGCCTTCTGGCAACCATGAAAGTTCTATCAGGTACTTTGACAACGTTCTTCAGCGCAAACTGGACGAAATGAGAACAGACTTTTCTCACGAAGTGAAAGTCTGTGGATCAACAGATGTGCATGGAACAACATGCACCAAAGTTCCTGATGGATCATTCCGGCCACGCCTACTCCCGGCCAACCGATCAGACGAATGGCCCAGCCTGGTTCTTGAGGTTGGGTATTCCGAGTCGGCTTCAAAGTTAAAGAGGGACGCCAGCTGGTGGTTAACAGAAACCCAGGGGGAGGTACGAGTGGTGATCACGTTAAAATTATTCCACAATCACCGAGTGCACCTTGAGATGTGGCACTTCGGTGATGGGGCTACTCGCCCTCGTCCTGTTATGACACAGGAGGCGACTGTTACCAAGAGCACTAGTGGTTATTCTGCCAGTGCCCCAATGGTGATCCGTTTCCATGACCTTCTTTTGCGCCCCCCGGCCGGCAACGGGGAATGCGATATTGTTCTCGACCGTGGCGACCTAGAGCAATTGGTCAAACTTGCCTTGGAGGACTAGATGAGGAGGCATTGGGCTTTTATCCATATCAGAGCGGGGTTGGATATTGGTGTCGCGAACTCCGCGGTCTTGTTGACCGCGAAACACGACTTCCTGGTTTCTAGGAAGTAGCGAAGTCCCGCCGTGCTCGGGCAAACTCCGTTACGCGCTCGCTAAATGAACCGACTTCGCCTTGCCGTTTACGCCGCTGAACTATCACCACTGTTGGCTACCGCCTGCCGTGGGGGAGCAGCTGAAAGAGCAGTGGACTGGGGACGCTCTTGGGCCGAAAGGCCATAATGAAATAAAAATTTTATTGCTATTTTACAAAGTATATGCCAGGACGACAGGTATAGATCCCTTCGGTAGTAGGAGGAATTCATGAGTGACCAATTGCCAACTCACTCGATTTCCATCTTCCAGGTCGAAAATCTCTCCCTCATCACTGCTGGATTCGCCGAGACTTGCATCGGCTGCCTTTGGGAAAAGGGTGGTATATTCAGTTGGCGCTTGGTGCTCCATATTGGAGCTGACTCTGTGGTTAGCATCCGTAGTAGTCGAAGAATTGATAGCCACATTGTGAGTAAATTGATGCAGAGAGAGCACGGAAAGTGTCAACCAGGGCAGGAAGATGTTTCAGCAAAAGTCATAGAGAAAAGACCAGAGGACCTGTGCATCTACCTATACATCCACCCGTGCAGTATACGGCAGAGTATAGGTATGTAGTTACATTTTTTCCAATAAGACTAGTTATTGGAGAGCCGGGCTTCACTAGGACCAGGACCGTGGCGCTGCGCTGAAAAGAATGTTTGAGAAACAATCTTAGTGCGGACTTCCCCCTATTTCGAGTATAAGCCTTCGAGATATTTAAGCCTTGGTCCTGAACATTGTCAACCGGGCTAGAAATCATGGAATTCAATGCATCGCCTGGCTTTTTCTCTCCATCGCTTGGGTTCCCCCGTACATGATTCTAACATCTTGATTTCGCACTTCCTTCCCCCTCCCCCACCTATCGTTCTAAATACTCTTTCATAACCAAACTACAATGCAGAAGGTTGTGGGCGGCATTGGGGACGCGATCGTGTCTTCTACAGCTTTGATGAGCGAACCGTCCACCGGTAAACTACGATTTACCAAGCCGCTACAAATATTTACTGAGCGAAAGGAATTTTGGCACGCTAGGATTGCTAATTGAAGTCGAGATTTATCATCATTCTTGATACAAATTGTAAAGTACATTAAACAACAATTTTTGTTACCACGTTTAATATGCAAGCCAGACAAGTTGTTAAAATAAGCCCGGATGTCTTCCTCCGTGCCTCAGGAACAAATCAAAAGTAACAAAAAGTCAGGTCGCTAATGACAATCACAGATGGAACCCCAAAATCCACCATACTCCACAGCCCAACGGTTCCCTCCAGAAGCATTATAAAAAATGCCCGGACCCCTTACCACAAAGCGGCATACAAACCCACCAAAGCCCCAGCCAACGGAAACAAGCTTCGCACGCCATTAAGCCCTATCCATCGACAAATAAGATGCTCCGTCTCCTCCCTCGCGCCCACCTTGACCGTCGGCTCCGACTCGACTGCCTTCGCTTTCTCCATCAGCGTGCTATTCGTCTTCGTCATCGCAGCCAGGGTGAACGGGACAATGGACAAAGTGAGCACCCCGGCAGCGCAGTATAACGATGCTGTGTTTTCAGCTGTCTGGCGGAAAAGAGAGGTTCCGGAACGGACGGACCAGGCGAGGTAGAAGAAAGCGGCTGCGGTGGAGAGGGCGACGGGTGGGTTCTGTCTTGAGCCTAGATGATAGATGTTTCGCCATAGTTTTGCAAGGGTGGAGGGGGGTAAGTTGCTTTCTTTGGCGGAAGTGAGGAGGGAGGGTGCGACGTTTAGGCTGTAGGCGGCGATGTTGCCTGGTTCGATATATTAGTATTTGACACGTGTGGTTCCTTGGGGCATTTGCTTTTTTTCTTTTGGATATGGTGCGTATATATATGAGATGTTGGTATATTATCATTTCATCTTCGAGGGAGATAGAATAAGACTGCATCTCTACGCATTATCCATCAAGCAAACGTCACTGGTCTTTGCTTACCGGAGAGCCAGGCTGCACCAGATAAGCCAACTACTTGGGCGACCCGGAAAGCAGCTGGACAAGAGGTCATGTTGGTAGCCATCGTTGAAGCTGGTGTGAAACTAAAGCTGATGATTGTTTCTCGTCAAGCAGAAAGAAGTTGTTGCTGGAATACTTTCCAGAGATACTTTTGCTGATGGTTGAATGGGCCTGCTTTTTTATTGTTCTGCCTGGATGAGCTTCCATGGCTATCATACAGGGAAAGCTATTATTATGACGTCACCGGGCCATGAACTCCGCGAGCTTTGGCCGAAAAAAAAAACTCTTGCGCATGTTTTTGCAAGGTGTCGCATAACAAATCTCAACCGCCTTCGTTTTCACATCTCAACTCATTGGATCCACGGCAATTATCGCAACCCATTAACCAATAGCTAAACAATCCACCCACTGAGGCAATGATTTAGTACACCAAACGATTAATTACCAGTGGTAGTGCCATCACGGGATCAACACAATTCCTTTTGTCTACCGCCTCTGAGCTCGAATTTCACAACTTTCGCCTGGCAGACCGACCGTCCAAGGAAAGTGCAGGCTAAGCATAAAGCATCTGCACGATTATGAAAAATCTCCATCCCCAGAGATCGCGGCGTTGGAACATGCAGTGGATTGGATTGTGCCGCGTCTACTTTGTTGTTGACTCTTGAATATTTGATAATAATAGCTTTTGCAACGCCCACCCAACCACCCACACAGTACCAACCACAATCAGCCATATTCTCCGGGACGCCGGTTCCCTGAGTTTCGGCCTCAAATACAGATGGAGGTGATGTCCCCTTAGCTAGTGTACCAAATCATTGAGTGCTCTAAGTCCATTTTGCATGCGTCTTTTCTAGAAGCAGCCCGAAAGTAGACAGGCATGGGTGATTATGGATATGCGGGGGAAACGCTTCCTAGATCTCTTGGTTATTTTGCTCTACTTTTTGCAACTATTTTTTTATTTTTTTAATTTCTGCTCACTTGGCAATCAAGCGACGAACATGATACCAAAAGGCTCATGTATTTTTGTTTAATAAAATCTTCCCATGATAATGAAAGGAAAGCGCCAGCACGGTTTCTTCATGCCAGAACAGACTGGATGGATAGGCTGTACCTAACGTGTGAGTTCAGTATGTTTGCCAGTGAATCAAACCACCTACCTCCCTTCAAAACGGGCTCAGCCAGACAATTTTTATTTTATTTTAAACAGGCTATCTAAATAAGCTGGTGCCCTTGAATGCGCACAGGAGAACAGAGGGCAGGAGGAGTTTATTTATAGTTGGTGAGCTGATTGAGAACTGAGATATATTTTACTTCCACATGCATATGTGCCACCAGGTGCTCTCAGAATTAAAGGATATTTATCGCATATTGATATGTCTCGATGATCAATGTCCATTACAGTTCATTATCAGCCCTGCTCGTACTCATAGATCTGAGTGATTTATTTTTAGTCCAAAAGAAAAAAAAAAAAAGGAACAAATCATTGTGCTATTTTACTACTATGCATGGCCAGATACGGTTACTATAATTGCCCCTCTTATCAATCAACCAATTTCAAATAGCTATATAACTAACAGGAAGGGACAATCACAGTGTGCGGAGTGTCTAGAGAACATACACACAGCAGTTTGTCATAAACCGTTTCAATGCTCTGCCTCCTCCCCTCCCCCTCCCTCTCC
>QGQJ01001170.1:0-11053 GCA_003206725.1 Blastomyces emzantsi
TCCCCCCCCCCCCCCCCCCATTTATCTGCCTGGGCATCCACGGGGCAACCTGACTGAACAAAATGGCTGTGGATGAACAACATGGATGAACAACCACCTGGATGAACGGATGAACGGATGAACTCTTCTTCTGTCTTCTGTCCGCCTCCTCTTCAGTGTGCCCCCAGCTGTTGACATTACTGTTGACAATACTGTTGACATTAACTGTGTCTCACTATCCAGATCTGGGTATCTTGCAAGACTGCAAAGAGTGCGCATTCCCATCATTCCCCTCATTCCCCTGTTGGTTGCCGGTAGCCTCTCTACGTGAGACGATACAGGGGGGGGTTTCTCTGCACTATTATTCGAGATTTAGATAGGCAAGATCTTAAAGGTTTAATTTGAGCCAAGAATCTGTGGGGTTGAGCATGCCTTTTTCACCTGGGTCGTCGAAAAAGGGCTTCAACCGTGTTGGGCAAAGCCTACACACTTGCCTCGGATTAATTCTCGGAAGTGTCAATGGCGTCAAGTACCAGCTCTCATGGTGAGATTGGTGCGTATAACAGTTCAAACCACATTCATGATATAGAGTAACACACCGGCTGTTAGCTTATTTAGCCTTGTGCCACGGGCGCAAGGCTGGTTGGTCACGTCACACCAGACAGAGCCTGTTTCTGGCGGTTGGAAATATTTTGGCCTCCGGCAACCTCCTGGGAACGAACGCTCTTTGTTTTCAAAATGGAATTTCCCCGCCCACAAAACCCTACTGTTCCTGACATTATTTATGTTCTTGTGTCGGTTAGATCCAAGCTCAACCTTGAATAGTTCATCCTACTGTTCTAGGAAACTCTCATGCGATGTGGAAACATATCGCAAGAGCCGTGGTGCGACATGGAGCCCTCCTGGGACTGGAATCGCCAGGAGCAAACATCTCCTTGCTTATTCAATAGTCTTTTGGGATATATAAGATAGGCATGGGCAGCTTTTCAAAACAGTCAGGTATTGTCCCCTTTTGACCCATGCGGTGTTTAATTGCTCGCTGCTACTGGTCAAATGCAAATATTCACTTTTTGGTTTTATGTCTCTTTTGCCTTGATGACGGCCTCAAAGCCCACATTTACTTTTAACAAACTTCCAGCAGACATCCTCCTGGAGATATTCGATCATTGCTGTCAGTCTGCCATTTTTAGTTCCAGTCAGACTTGCAAGGATATCCGCCCGTGCACCTTGCCAGGTTTTTCAAAAGAATCGATTTGAGCTTGGACCGGCAGTTTTCACTTCTTGACCATAAATGGCATAGCCGTGGACATCTTCATGATGGAATTGTGATACCGGCGCGCGAGTCTCTCGTCAAAGCACAGCATGATTTCTTGAAGAAAATGTCGTCGCACGAAGCATACCCAAGATACGTGAAGAAAGTTGACCTGGACGCTCCTTCAACCCACAGCCCAAATAAAGATTAGTTTTCATATTTGACAGAACCTTCAGGGAAGTTTTCGAGAAATTTCACACGGATGAGTTTAAGCTTTATGTCTACGGATCTGGTCACCTATTAGCTCCCATTCCCCGCTTCCCTACCGAACCTTGCATCTCTGAGCTCTCAATAAAAGCGAGAAACTTGCCGTTCTTTTCTTTTACAAGTTTTCATAACTTCTGCCCAATACGTACCAGTCCCAGCTCTCCAATTGTATCGAAGCAGACAGACGAAATGGGGGCCTTCAATAGCCCAACACTCTACGAGCCGTCGCGTGCCCCCCTCGAAGGTTTCCGATTTCAATCCATTCGACGCCTCCATCTCCATGATATTGGCTGTAGTAAGAACATATTGAGTCAGAGAAGGGCATCCATAGGCAACTGTCTTGACGAACTAGTAGAAGCCGAAGAAGGGCGGTATAAATCGTGGACATTTCTCATCGACAGCCTCAAGCATTTACTGGAATCCTTTTCGTTCTCTCAGCAGCATCGCCGCGCATCGATGAGGGGCCAGAAAAGGCTTGGGATGTTCTGTGAGCACCATCGTGCTCGCTCCCACCGTAGTCATTCTGCCAGGTTGTATGATCACAACATTTCAAGAGTCCCTGTACTCGTAAGATGCACAGTGCATGGCCTACATACCCCCTCTGATTACGTGTGGTGGCTGGCGAAATCTTAAAACCATAAAACTGTGTGATGTTGGCACGGATGTGGAGGGAGATATAGATAGCCTACCTGTGTTGTACAAAGGTCTGGATGTTGCGGACCAGGGGAAAATTCGGTCAGCTCTAGGGCCTGACGTGGAGGTGGAAATAAGTTGAACGAAGACATACCTCATTCAAATATACTATAACAGTTGAACACCACCGTGTATTACCTCGGTAGGATAAACAAACAGGACCTACAAGCAGTATGCCCATCCTATTTTGTCAATGATCTCAATGGGTGGGTTGGTTTACAATTTCTTTTCGAAAACCCGTAGAGGACAAGAAAATAATCCACCTATACCACAAGATGAAAGGATTTCTCTAGTCCATATTAACGTCCTGATTTAACTATGCTAGTATAAATTGGGGCTGATTAGCTGAAGATGTGCGCCGTACTGTACGTACTTTCTCGTAGTTCCTCTACCTAGGTAGAGAAGGTTGATGTGTGTGGCGCTTCTAGTGGCCAATCACAGGACAGGTCGCGCTAATCGAGTATCTGGGCAAACGCGACTAGGTCGTTCGGCTCGGATAAACCCAAGCAAGATTTCTCCAGGGAAAACCAAAATTTTTGGGAAGCGCAACCAGCGGGACCTGGGTGAGGGTTAACGGGAGATTCAAACAGCTCTGGTTTCAATCCCTTCGGTTTTTTTCTGCTTCTTTTTTTCTTCTTCTTGGGAGAGCAAGAATCTCTTGTGTTTCTTTTTCTTTTCTTTTCTTTTTTTTTTTTTGTTTTTTGCTTCCTTTTCAAGATGGAGGAGCAGACTAACAGACCGCATCGGAAATCGAAGGAGAAGAAATCGAAGAATAGGGACCAAGCTGGTATGCAACTTTTTTTTTTCCGTTGAGATTTTGCTTTACGGGAACGGAGCTCTTAAGCTAATATATATAATAATTTTTTTTTTTTCGTTCTTGAACAAACAGGCGCAAATCCCAAGGCTTTTGCTGTCGCGCATGCCGGTCGTCTACAGAAACAGGCTGCTAGGTCTCATGATGTTCGTTGCGGCCCCCCGAATCCCCGTCGTCCGGACCTTTTTTTTATTTATATTTGCTGCTCCCAACTAACCTTACCCGGGGCAATATATAGATCAAAGAAAAGAGACTCCATGTCCCGCTCGTGGATCGCCTGCCCGAAGAGGCGCCCCCGATTGTCGTTGCGGTGGTTGGACCTCCGGGGGTATGTTTTGCCAAACTGTGGTTCTTGAATTAAGGACTTATTTTTGCATTGCGGTTCTTGGGATACGTTGGATGCTAATCTCTCTGGAACATTTTCCAAAAAAAAAAAAATAGGTTGGAAAAACCACCCTCGTCAAATCTCTCATCAAGCGATATACGAAGCAGACCTTAAGCACCCCAGCCGGGCCTCTCACGGTCGTAACCTCGAAACGAAGACGGTTGACGTTCCTCGAATGCCCCTCCGACTCCCTAGCGAGCATGGTCGATGTCGCCAAGATTGCGGATATTGTCCTGCTGATGATCGATGGCAACTACGGCTTTGAGATGGAGACGATGGAATTCCTCAACGCGCTGTCTTCAAGCGGAATGCCGGGCAACGTCTTCGGGATCCTCACCCATCTCGACCTCTTTAAGAAACAGAGCACGCTCCGCCAAGCGAAGAAGCGGCTAAAGCATCGCTTCTGGAGTGAACTGTACCAGGGCGCGAAATTGTTTTACCTATCCGGCGTTATTAACGGGAGGTACCCGGATCGAGAGATACATAATCTGTCGCGGTTTTTGTCTGTCATGAAGAACCCTCGGCCGCTTATATGGAGGAATTCGCACCCTTATTGTCTCGCGGATCGCTTCCTGGACATCACGCCGCCTACAGCTATTGAGGAAAATCCCAAGTGTGATAGGACGGTTGCGCTGTACGGATATCTTCGCGGTACAAATTTCCCGGCGGTAGGTGCAAGGGTGCATGTGCCCGGTGTTGGGGACCTGAGTGTCTCGTCTATAGAGGCGCTGCCTGACCCCTGCCCAACGCCCTTCATGGACCAGGCAATCGCGAAGGTGACTGGAAAGTCGGGCCGGAGAAGGCTGGGGGAGAAACAGAAGCTCCTTTTCGCGCCCATGTCTGATGTCGGTGGTGTGCTCGTTGATAAAGATGCGGTATATATCGATATCAAGACTTCTACGTTTGACAGGGATGCGGATGGCGATGAGGAGAGGGGCCTCGGAGAGCAACTTGTTGTTGGATTACAAGGGGAACGGAAATTGCTCGGGCAGGCAGAGTCCGGGGTCCGGCTGTTTAGGGATGGAGAGGCAGTTGCTGGTGTAGATGAGGATGAAAAGGGGGAAGTTGGACGGAAGCAGAAACGAACGGTCCGATTCACGGACGATCAGCAAAATGGGGCTGATGTTTCGGGGGAAGAAGATGAGGGCTTCGAGTCAGATGATAGTGCGGAGGAAATTGAAGATGAGGAAGAAGAGCAGGAGGGGGAGGAGGAGGAGGAGGACGTCATGCCCCCGGCTGATTTTGAGACAAATTTTAGAGAAAGGCAAAATGGCGCTGCTCGACGCGATGAGGATGATATCGCCTTTGCAGATAGTGACTCTGATCTTGGATCGATATCTTCAGTTGACGATCAGGAATTGGAGAGCGAAGGTGATTTCGAGTACGATTCGGATGAAGTCGATGATGGAACCCTACGCTGGAAGGAAAACCTGGCTGCGAATGCCAAGGCTGCATTTGGCAAGAGGATCCCTTATCGTGTTGCGGACCTCACAAGAATGCTTTATGACGAGTCGATAAGCCCTCAGGACGTTGTCAATAGATGGACCGGGCGGGGTGCTGATGAACGTGATGAGAACGACGAGGAGGAGGAGGAGGAGGACGACTTTTTCAAGAAAACGGATGTGGAAACCGAGGATTCAGAGGATAGAACTGTTCCTGTGTTTGATTATGAGGAGCTTGAAAAGAAATGGGAAGTCGATGATAATATCCAAACCATCCGGCGTCGGTTTGCTCGTGCTAAAGTTTCCAAGGATAACGGATCAGATGGCGAGGATGGTGAAGATGACGATGAGGACGGAGAGTTTGGTGCTGATGATTCAGATGACGAAGGAGACGGGGCGTTCGAGGACCTAGAAACCGGGGAAGTTGTCAATGGAGGGGAGGAGGAAAGGAAAGACGAGAACAGCGAACCTGAAGATCTTGCGGCGGAAAGAGAACGAAATGCGAAGCGAAAAGAGGAGCTACGACTTCGTTTCGAAGAAGAGGATCGCGAAGGTTTTGGGAAAGCTAAGGATGGAGGCGACAAGCAAGATGAGGAAGAGTTTGGCGAAGACGATTGGTATGATGCACAAAAGGCCAAGCTCCAAAAGCAGCTCGACATCAACCGAGCAGAATTTGATTCCCTCGATGCACTATCGAGAGCTAGAGCGGAGGGATACAAAGCCGGGACATATGCAAGAATCGTGTTAGAAAACGTGCCGTGCGAGTTTTCGACAAAATTTAACCCGCGCTTCCCGGTTATTGTTGGAGGCCTGGCACCTACGGAAGATCGACTTGGCTTTGTCCAGGTTAGGATTAAAAGACACAGATGGCACAAGAAAATCCTGAAGACCAACGATCCCCTCATCTTCTCTCTTGGCTGGCGTCGATTCCAAACCACCCCCGTCTACAGCATCTCCGACTCCCGAACGCGGAATCGCATGCTGAAATATACCCCTGAGCATATGCATTGTTTTGGTACTTTCTACGGTCCTCTCGTGGCCCCCAACACTGGTTTTTGCTGTGTACAATCATTCTCGAATACAAACCCAGGGTTCCGAATAGCCGCTACGGGAGTTGTTCTGAACGTGGACGAGACTACGGAGATTGTCAAAAAGCTCAAACTAACCGGATACCCGTACAAGATCTTCCGCAACACAGCCTTCATCAAAGACATGTTTACTTCCGCTATCGAAATTGCCAAATTCGAAGGCGCCAGCATTCGTACCGTTTCCGGCATCCGCGGCCAGATTAAGCGCGCCTTGAGTAAGCCTGAGGGCCATTTCCGAGCCACGTTTGAGGACAAAATCCTCATGAGCGACATTGTGTTCCTACGTGCTTGGTATCCCATCAAACCACACCGATACTACAACCCCGTCACCAATCTGCTGGATGAAGAAGATGGACAAGGCTGGAAAGGCATGCGTCTGACAGGAGAAGTTCGCCGTGAGCAGAATATCCCCACCCCGCTTGAAAAGGACTCCGCATATAAGCCAATCGAGCGCCCCACTCGCCACTTCAACCCCCTCCGCGTCCCTCGCCAGCTAGCTGCAGATCTTCCGTTCAAATCTCAGATTACGAAGATGAGACCTCGTCAAAGCCAGTCATATCTCCAGAAACGCGCTGTGGTCTTGGGTGGGGAAGAGAAGAAAGCCCGCGACCTGCTGCAGAAGCTCACCACCATGCGCAACGAGAAGGTGGCGAAGAGACAAGCTGCGCAGGAAGAGCGGAGGAAGGTTTACCGCGCCAAGGTGGCGGAGAATGCGGAAAAGAAAGCGGAGAGGGAAAAGCGGGAGCGCGACGAGTATTGGCAGCGGGAGGGGAAGAAGCGGAAGAATGATGGCGGAGAGGGAGGGAGAGGGGGGAAGAAAAGAAGGTGATGATTATTGAATAATCCTTGATTTCAATATAAGCATGAAAACTACTATATTTGGAGGCGTTTTATATTTGCTTGTCGGCTCTCAATTTGTTGCTGGGGGCCACGATGGCTTTTCTTTAGGTCGGAATTTTCTTCTGTTTTTTTTTCTTCTTCTTCCTCTTTGTTACAAAAGCAGCGGTTGGGGATACCAGCATTGTTATATGTGATTTACTACATAAGGATTAGTTTAGATATATATATACCTATACAAACGACCAGCTTGTATTTTCTCAAGTTCTATGTAGTTATCTTTCTGGGAACTCATGATAAACACGTGACCTCGTTTAGTCTATCACGTGCTCGCGCACATGACCGCGCCGCGACGCGTCTCCGGCAAGTTGAGACCTCATCCGTGACATATTTGCCCAGCGACGCAGAGCGACGATTGGCATGTTTTGAAGAGACATCTCGAGGTACAGTGCCAGGCTCGTGGTTAGCAAAGCAAACTCGGATGTAGACGACATTGTCATTGCTGGAAACATGGCTGATCTCACTCAGTTCACTCGCGCACACGCTACTTCGCTGTCAGTCCGCTTACCGACCCATTAACTTAGCTTTCGTGCACCGAACCCTTTGTAACCTAGCTACGGAGTACAGAGAGCCACAACGGCGTCAGTTGGTCAAATAAACGTGGCTGAGGACTGCCTAGGAACAGACTCAAAGGCAGAAAGGTCTTGCTTAGCCTAGGCCAATCCTAGCTGGGCTGTCGGCCGTCTGGTTTTCGCGTGACATTGCTTGTGTGGAACGAATTATTTTCGCCTTTTTCAGAAACCTCCAGCCACGCGACGGCCGATCAGACTACTACGAAAGCAACCGCCTTCCCCCCCGCAATATCCAGGGACGCTGGGTACCTTTCTCGCTTCGTCCCTCTCTATTTTCTCTACGAACTTGGGCCATCATCAACAGAAATTATTCTCAAACGCTTTCGGAGCCCAGCGGGCGCAATGTACTCGAACCAGCCACCTGCTCCGGCTCCGTCGTCGGGACCCGTCAACGATAGATCCCTGCCTAACAACGGCCATTCTAATTTTCAATCGGCCGTCCCATTGTGCAGCGACAGGACAATGACGAACCCGGATCATCCTACTAATTTTAATGCTATGGATAATAACAAGCTATCGTCACCGATCTCAGCCATGAGCAACCATGTCCTCCCTCGCCTTCACACATCCTCCAGCACTATCACCCAATCCTCCCTTGCTGATGCAATTGACGCAAATCTCTCTCCATCGACCCCGTTGTCGGGACTCTCAAATCACGACTATGCGCCGCTCTCATTCTCCCGCTCTCCAGCGAAATCTTCCACAAGCTCCCATGCCCATGCCCATTCCCGAAGTGTAGATATCGGATCGCTCCGCTCAACTGGGCTTCTCAAATCCACCGTTGTAAAATCCCCAATTGATAGCCGACCGGGGGTGAACACGGCGATCGAAGTTTCGCAAGGACAAAAGAGGACGGCTAGCGGGGAGGTGAAGTCGGCTGTTTCCCCAGCCTCTCTCCGAAGCCCAGAAGCAGTCACAACTACGCGCCGGTCCAGGACAATGAGCACTGATTCAACTGGTAGCAGAATTGCGGAGGTAATCATATACTCGATCAGCAGAATACTGCTCTCCAACCCGAGTATATTTTGTGCTAACCGGTCATCTTCCAGTTATCCGCCCAGCTTCGTGCACGTTTATCTTACGCAGCAGCGAAGGTTGAGAAAGATTGGCCAATCCACAAGCTAGAAGAAGTAGACGCAATACCTCAACGATTGGGACATTCATCTGCGTCGCAGCCTTCCCTGTCATTAGGATTCAAAAGCCCGTTCCGCTCTCCCAGAGGTCCTTCACACTCACGCGGTCGACATAGCATTAGCAGTACTCCACAGCACAATGGATTGTCCAAACTTCGGAATCCTAATTACACTCATACGATTTCATCTGTTTCTCCAATGAAAGTACCTGCGCATCGTAACAAATCCTCTTCACCGAATAGGAATGCCAGGACATATATACCGCCCACGGCTACTTTCACAAACACTAATCCACCGCGCCTTGCTCCACCTGCTGATATTGTATCTGGGAACGGCAATGGACCGCGCCGCCGGCCAAATCCCAATGACGCCCTATTACAAATCGCTTCCGCGAACCATAATTATTTCCCTCGAAACCAGTCATTTACAGATGGAGGACATTCCGCTTCGTCTACCCAAACAACCACTTCGACTGTGGCTATTCTCGACACACCACCTCAATCGCAACCTCAATTATCTCGCCAGTCTGCAACTCCTTCTTCCACCGCCCCCGTCGCCGCTACCATGACGATGCCATTCCCGAAGCAAAGAACACCGTCTCAAAATGCTCTGATGGAGAAGGACGCTATCGAAACATTGCTATTCATGTCAAGCCCCGAAAATTCGGGCTATCATCCAAATTCCCAGCAAACGCAACAGAGTGATTATAGCGGCACGCACCTTACCCTCCCTCCTCCTTGCTTACCTAGGTCCTCATCTCAACAATCGTCGATTGAGAGCCGTTTGGGTCTTGGCATACTCCATGATAGCACCCCGAATGTGACCCGTCCTACTCGGAAGGTTAGCTTTGCCGATGATGACACGAGCAACGGCTCAAGTGATGCGTATCCAAGAAATGGGCCTAGCGGCCTACGGGAAGATGAAGCTGGTGATGCAATTGACCGTATGCTAGACGAACTGGGTGATAGCGAGAGTGAGTCGGAAGGTGACTGGCTTACGCGCTTTATGAACCAAAATGGCAGAGGGGAAGCATTGCAACGGAGCAGGCGTGGATAGATTTTTGAAGCCCCGACCGCCCATATATCTGGGAAAGGTTACTGATGTTGTTGAGATAACGGTTTCTGTTTCCTGGTAGTAGGAATTCACCGTTATTTTTCTTCCGAGAACAGCGGAACATTTTAAGAGGAGAGAGTAGTCTGCTTTGAAATTAGAACTCGGACTAGACCTGTTCTTTGGGGTCGATTTCTGATGCTGAAACAACGATCTCACTACCGTCCTTATCCTCCTTTGTTTAAGTTTTACTGTTCGAACAACCGCGCTCCCGTTTTCATTATCCCTTCTCGACTTTATCCAGCCAAGAACTAAATCCAGCAACAAAAAAAAAACCACCGGATGCTCTGGAATTACGCACAACTCCTTCTCCACCTGAGGATATATTTCGTCTTTGCGAAACTCGTTTGAATATTCCTTTTTATATCCCGTTTCATGGGGTGTACATATGTTTTTTTGATTACCTTCTTCACCGCTAAACATGACGACCCGACATGACTTGATATGACTGGAACTGATATGACCCATATTTTTGATCTCTTACTCCTCACCTTCTTTCAATTTTTGAACTGTACTGCTATGCATGCGTTGTGTATGTGCACATGTGATGACTCCGGCTTATCTGTCTATTTTCTGTTTTACATTTTTGAATATAAAAAGCTTGTTGGTCACCAGCCTTGAATACTCATAATATAATATTTGTGCATACATCTGCCATATTTCCAGTGCCTCGTTATTTTATTTTATTTTATTTTTGTGGCCATTCTACGGTCTGTATAGTTGTGCTCAGTTTTGAGTTTTCTTTCTATGCCCTCCCTGCTTTTTGGGAGTTTTGTAGTAAACTCACCGTTCTGGAATGCTGTGAAGTTTTCAAAACTCTCACAACTGATTAATTCTCCTGCCAGTCAAATCATTCAATCGGAGCAGATTTTATTCATTTGGTTACATATGTTGTATCGTTTCTCTCATCTCACTGACCCTGATTTCATAGTGCTACGACGGGGCGGGGCTCATATATATCAATCCCATCGCACCCCATTCGCTCAATGCGCCACATACCCCCCGTCAACTGCCAACGTAGTCCCCGTCATCCATCTGGCATCATCCGACGCCAAAAACACTGCTGCACCCGTGATATCCTCCTCTTTACCTAACCGCGCAGCAAACGGATGCATTGAGACTAGGCGATCGTGGAATGCCCGCCTGTGAAGGCTCTCGCTGGTCGCGTCCGCGAATGGCTTGATAAGGCCTGTCTCTACCCATCCTGGTGCGAGGGCGTTTACGTGACTATGTATTTGTTTTTGAATTAGAAAGCTGCAAATTCGATCGGGGGATAGCTTAAGGAAACAGAAAAAAAAAAAAAAAAAAAAGAGAGAGAGAGAGAGAAAAATGCACACACATTCTATCCTTCCCATATTCCAACCCCACAGACTTTGTCACCCCAAGCACCGCGTGCTTTGAGGCTGCGTATGTACTGGAGC
>QGQJ01001173.1:0-26487 GCA_003206725.1 Blastomyces emzantsi
AAAAAAAAAAAAAACAAAAGAATATTTCAAAGAATATTAGACCGTCACAGATTTCCTCCGCCCCGTGTTGCCTCAGCCCTGTCAGTCACCCCCAGCCAAGTAGTTCACGATGGCCACTTCTGCTGCAGCGGGGCTGCTCGGCCGCCAATTGAAGCAGATGCAAACAGATAAGGATATCCCAGGCATTAGCTGCGGGCTGGCGAACGATAACATATTTGAATGGGAGGTGATGCTCATGATCTCAGATGAGTGTAAATTTTATGGCGGTATGTTTGGGGCCGAGCATTTTTCAAACGGGCTCTTTTTTGTTGCAGGCTACAAAACACCTCTCTCTCTCTCTCTCTCTCTATCTTGGTCAAAACCGACCCTGTCTGTGCCTGAAGGTGTCATTCACATAAAATTTGAGGAAGCTTGTTTACTAACAGATTGAAATATCTTTATTCTAGGCGGCTTTTTCTGCGCTCGACTATCCTTTCCCCCCGAGTATCCTCACATGCCACCCACGATGAAATTTGAAACCCCGATATTCCACCCAAATAGTACGTACATTTAACATGTAACATACATTTAGACAAAAGGCGCTTCTCGCTCCATCCCGGCCCCTTAGATATTTTCTAGTATCCTCATTTCTGACGACGAAAGTTTCCCCTCTAGTCTACCCCAACGGCGAAGTCTGCATATCTATCCTACATCCTCCCGAGGACGACAAATATGGCTACGAGTCTGCTGCCGAGCGCTGGTCGCCAGTGCAGACCCCCGAAACCATTCTCCTAAGTGTTATCAGCATGCTTTCTAGCCCCAATGATGAGAGTCCCGCAAATGTGGAAGCTGCAAGACTCTGGCGGGAGGACCCTAAAGAGTTCAAGAAGCGAGTACGGCAATGCGTGAGACAGAGCTTGGGGGAGGAGTAACGAGAGGGGAGGTTTCGATTGGTGGTGGGGCCTGTTCTGAACTTTGCTTTGTGCTTCGCTTTCTCGTTATATTTCCACACAGGCATTTTCTTCTATTTTCTTCTCCTTGTTTTCCTGTTTCTTGTTCAGGGCAATTTCAGTAAAAGGTGTTCAGACGACGGGCGCCTTTTTATACGTTGCATTGCTATATCCTACTTCTTATTTTGCTAGTCATAATGACGCAGGACATCTCACTCTACTCCTTCTGATTTTTCTGTTCTCACCTGCTCAATTAATGGAATGAGTGGTCTGCGTCTTGGGAGTCTGAGCACGCCCCATGTTCTAATTAGCCGGTTGCTCTGTTCTTGCCAACTAGAATTTTTTTTTTTTTTTGAGAGCCCAATTTCCGTTCTAACCTGCATGGGGGTATTTTGAATCAAGTTGTGTTTTCTTGCGAATTCCCTCGCGTGATTGCTTGTTGGCGCCGCCGCTTTCTTATTTACCACCAATTATTCGTCGGCGTTGGGGAGTTTCGACCCTTGAGACCACCCGATCTTTTCTGGTAATGGCTGGCCGAAAAGGGACTTGTTCGCGGATTCGTGGCAGCGGTGAGCTGGTTATCCATTATTACTTATTGCGCGCGTGTTTTTTCGGGGGAGTTCAGCCGCTTGATGCAGAGCTGTCGATCCGACATGGGTTATTTAAGCAGCCATGTAAGTTAGTTAAGCACTTATTATTATTCATTTGGATGCAAAACCAACTACCCGAGCTAATTTTTATAGAACTTTTTGAGCGGAGGGATACCTAATAATGGAATGGAATTTGGATATAAAAAGCAGGTAGAGAAGCTATAAAAGTCATCCAGTTCATCAATATTATATTCTTATATCAAACCATTTGCGAAAAAAAAAAGAAATATCGTCGCATCAGCAGCGCAAAGCCCACACATAAAACATATACTTGCCAGCCCCGTTCCCATCCCACCGCCATGGGAATGAACAGCCCCTTCTGGCGCTTCTGCGAATGGTTCTATGCGTATCCCGAACCCCCTCCGCGTGTTCGAACGAAACCCATGCAAGTACTATGCGTCGGGCTTCCTCGTAGTGGAACTGAATCATTGCAACATGCCTTGTTAAAGCTCGGATATGACTATACATACCATGTACGCCTCTCTCTCTCTCTCGCGCGCGCTCTCTCAAACCCCCATTTCTAAGACCTAAGAGGTTATCACAATCTGCAGACAGCTCCACGTGGCTTCACCGTACACACGCACTCATGTCCCGAGAAATACTAATGTTAAATGGGCGGCACACGTTTTCGCGGCCCATTGATTTTGATAGGGCTTCGACATCGTCTTCGAAGACCCCTTATACATCCAAGGCTGGGTCCGTCTCGCCCGGAAAAAGTGGCACAATCCGCAGGGTGGCGGAGACTGTACCATCACAGCAGCTGAATTCGACGCCCTGCTCGGTCACTCCGTGGCTGTCACAGACGCGGCCGCATCATGTTTTGCCGCAGAGATGATCGCCGCCTATCCCGAGGCCAAAGTCATTCTTAACGTCCGAGGCGACTTGGATAAATGGCATGCAAGCGCGATGAAGAATCTCTGCGAGGTCGCAAGCGACAGATGGAGTGTGTGGGCGTTGACTTGGTTTAACCGGAAGTTCTTCTGGATGTGGCATGTTTATCAGCGACTGCTCTGGCAGCGGGTTTTCAGGTGCCCGGACGCTTCGTTGCGGTCTGGGATTGGCAATAGCGGGAAATGGATAAACCGAGAGCATTCTGCCATGATTCGAGGACTTGTGCCCTCGGAGCGGTTGCTGGAGTGGAAGGTCGAAGATGGTTGGGAGCCGCTGTGTAGGTTCTTGGGAAAGGAGGTTCCGCATGGTGAACCGTTTCCCAGAACTAATGACGCGGCTGCGTTTCAGGCGATGGTTGAGTGTGAGATCCGAAAACAAGGAGTGGTAGCTCTTAGAAATATGGGGTTGAGCTTTGCTTGTTTGGTGGCTGTTCTGGCATTTGTGTGGAAGCTGGTCAGATAGATTTATCGTTCTCCAAATGAAATGGGCAATGGCCATACCAGCCTTCTATTCGCGAAATCCAGAAGAATATGCTTCAACACTGACAGTGTTACTGGTCATAAATGGGTAATATTATTTATTAGGCGCATTATTACTATATTCCATCCAACGACGCCCCATAATCTCACCCTCCTCATACATTTTGGACTTGGGCCCCTATAAAAGATATTATTGGCAAAGGCCACCAAAGAACCGCGACACAGTTTCGGGCGAGGTACAAGCGAAAACAAATACGAAAAGAGCGCATGGCTCGCTCCCCGTCATGAGAGAAGTAGAAGAAATAAAAATTATTAACATGATATCAATAAAAGTTGTCATTTCCATCAGCCTATATCAATGCGTCAAGTGTCTGATTTGACGCATCGCACGTCAAGGGTAGCATTAATATAACTTGACATCACCTTGCGAAGCACCTTTATAGCGCGAGCAGGGCGGCAACACCGAGAGCTCCCATGATTCCTTGGGTGGCGGGCGCAAGCATGTTGAAGGCGCCGTTGTCGGTTGGGCTGGGAGTAGCACCGGTGCCAGTGCCAGTGCCGGTACCGGTACCGGTAGTGTTGGGTTGGTCAGCTGGAGAAGAAGTGCCGGAACCAGTTGGCTCGGATTGAGTGCCAGTTGGTCGAGGGGTTCCGGTTGCGTCAGATACGGGGGAGAAGAGTGTTGTGCTGCCGACAGTGGTCGTGATTACTTCAGTGCCGGAAGTTATTGTTGATACAATTGGTTGGGTAGTGTAAGGAGTAGAAGCAGGAGCCTCCGAGCCCGTCTGATGTGTTTTGCATCGCTTTTGTTAGTAACACAGACATCGTGGGATATAACCTGATGCCAAGGAATATCTTACAGCAGTTGAATCACTCGGCTTGGGGGATCCTGTTGGGGACGGGGTGTGCTCGCCGGTAGGAGTCTCCGTAGCACCCTGGGAATCGCTTGGGGACGCGCCTGGGGAGCCGCCCGGGCAAAATTCGGTTGCAGCGGCGGCGGCACCTGGAAGATCTTCCGGGCCACAGGCTTGGACTGTGCAGTCGCGCACACCATAGGCGAAATCCATGTTCCTGCAAAGGCAAGGGACATCATCAGCCTGGCAACCGAGGCTTGGAGCAAGACCCAGCATCCGTCCAATGCATCCGCGCTAAAAATTTGTCAATTTTCCGTTAACAATAGCTCGACAGTTCGAAGCCCAATATCAGGAGCGGAGGGCGGGGGGCGCTCGCGTAGAACGTACAGCACAGTCGGACACACCACTCCAATCTTGCGCGGCGCCCAAGGCGGCGAAAGCACCCGCAGAGAGTAATATGGAAACCTTCATTTTCACTTTCCTGAATTCGTGGTATAACCTTAATATGATAAAAAAGGGAAACGCAGGGAGGCTTTTGCTTTGTGCTTCGCAAAGATGATCAGTGATGGGCAGGAGGATGGAGAGAAGAGAAAAGTAAGAAAAAAAAAAAACCAGGGGAAACCGCGGAATGATAAATAATGCCCTCGGATCGTCCGCCCATGGGAATCATAAACGGACAATAACAACAAACAGGCGCCAATCGCAAAAACGGGCGGGCCAACTCAAGCCAACCTGCAGGACACGTTGTGTGCCATCACCACCCAACCACAACCCGCATCCCTAGAGAACTGCATGATAATTTACCTCTTTCTCTTGCTAGCGAGCTGGCAAGTTCTTGATTGGTTTGCCTCTTTTTCACTCGGCCCAGTTTATTTGATCCCCAACAGGAGAGTCTGAGAGAGGTGGCATTAACTTTGTGAATTTTCCCACAATATCAATTCGCCGTGTTGGGCGGTGGGCACTACCATGCAACTTCGCTCTTTTGATGTAATCCTCATCAGGACTACCAATTTGCAAAAGGAAAATCTTCCCATAAAGCATTCATCGATAAACGTGTCTCCATAATCTGTAATCTGTACATGAGTGCGAGCATTTGGTAAGAGAGTCGGAGGTGTTAATGACATCAGGAAGTGCCGGGGACGATGCGGGTCTTCAGTAGTGTTGTCGCTGGTTCGCGATTAGATAGCCCCAAAGCAGCCAAACTCAATTGGCTAGCTGGACGATGGCGCCGATGATACTCGCGAATTATTGGAACCCGCCGAGAGAAATCATGAGCTAGTTGGGGCACAAAAAGAAAAAAAGAAAAAAGGAAGAGATCTTACTAGCTGGTTTGTTGACTTGCGTGAGAGTTGCAGCTCCAAGTTTTTTCCCCAGCTACTCCACAACAGGCGGGTATCTCACCCCAATTCATTTATTTTGCCACCGCCACAGTGAGATAATTGGAAAAGCGTTTCCCATGGCTTCCCGCAAGATCTGGAATTTGAAATAAACATTCCAATGTGCGTTGTGAGAGACACATCAATTGAGAGAAGAGCGATGGTGCTATCACTGGGTTGGTTTGGTCCCGGACTGGAACTGGGTTCCAAAGGACTGAGTCCTTGACGATAAGGTTTATTTTACCTGCGCTGTTCTGCAAAACCTTCTCTTTGTCTGTTCGCTAGTTTTAAGCAGGGGTCGGATGGTGGATGATAGTGCTGCCCGCAGGCTTAAAAACTGGGAAAGTCGATTCTCTGCGAACTGATCTCATTGCACGACGCCACTCGAACTCGCCTGATTGCGATCACCAATAATAAGAATAACCAACTTTTGCTGATGTCGATCTGATCAGCGCTTCTTGGCATGGGCCATCTTTGCTCTTTTCAAGTTCTTGCCAGCTCGCCGGGTTGCGCTCGGTGGGCGCTGCGAGAAAAGCTGGCTAGAAAGAAACCTTGAAGGAGATGCCGAATTCATGTCGAGCTGCTGGCTGGCACCTGGCACAGCGGGCGTTTGAAGAACCCGTTGCGGTGGACTTTGACCCGCCCCGTCATCTTCAATCATGTTCATTATTGCCTTGCTCAGAGTCTGCTGCTTGGATGGGTTCGCGTTGCATGCATTTATTATTTGTCTCATTTTTTTCTTTTCTCATTGCCCCTGCGTAACCATCTTGATGCTGAACCGTGGGCGAAGATAATTCCGCAGACATGCCCCTGCATCAGCCACGGAAATATCTGGTATTATTGGACTTGCGAGTGCGTTACACGTTCGATCACTCTTGGACATCACCGGTAATAATGTAGCTGTATGAGCTGCCCCTGTCCCCCGAAACGGCCGTTGGATGACGACGGCCATCGTGAAAGTATTATTTAATTAGCTAGGTTCCAAAAAATCTCAGTGCATATGAGATTTTACTGTGAATTGATCAAAACAGGCGATTTATTCAGGACCAGAGGAAATAATAGAGAGAAAGAATAATGAAACCGGCAGGCACATAAGATCGACCGAGAAACAGAAGCGTGTTTTCTAGTAAATAGTCGGAGAGGTTCGACGCAATCAACAGCGATCAAGATTTGTCCGACATACACTAGATATCGAGGGCTGAGTGGTCTCTCCTCTCACAACAAACTTCTTCCCCCTACAGTTTAAGAGATGGAGTCGGATCCAGAGGCTTTGGCGATCGGCTGTTTTAAGAATCGACGGGATCCATGGGACATCATCCTGCCCTCTGCCAGCAACCAGGAACCAGGAACACGGCCGAAGAAGATATGCAGAACCTTGGTTCGCAAAGAGCGCGGGGGAAATTGTAACAATATTACCAGAAGCGGCCTCGGGGGAAATTTATCGATGGTCACTGGTCAAGGATTTCGAATCATCGTCTCAAGAGGTGTATTTGAATAGAATGAATGTCGTGCAGTTCAATTGAATAATGTCGCCATTCCCTGCTGCGAGTATCTAATAAAGCTCGTACCATTTGTTGCCTTTGTCTGGCGTGTGGTGTTTTGCCCCGCCCCACGCTCTCCTTCAACGAAAGGGATGATGGATGGATGGCCCGCTATTCCAAGCCACAGGCGAGAATCAGAGGCTGGGTTTTCAACGACAACAGCAGCTGTCATCCGAGATGTTCAAGCGCAAATAATAACGACGCTCTTTGGGGCTCAGCCGCTG
This sequence comes from Blastomyces emzantsi, assembly GCA_003206725.1. Classification (NCBI taxonomy): domain Eukaryota; kingdom Fungi; phylum Ascomycota; class Eurotiomycetes; order Onygenales; family Ajellomycetaceae; genus Blastomyces; species Blastomyces emzantsi. The sequence goes on from QGQJ01001173.1 coordinate 6,945, forward strand.
GGGGCCGCAGTTGTACAATTATTTAGCGCGCGGATGGTGGGGTCCATGACGGGCCAAGCCTCATCCCCGGTTGTCCTGATCGTACGTATCAAATATCAAACAGAATATTGACGCCTAGAGTTGGGACTTGGGAGCAGTATTTCCACAGCGGGTTCCCCACGAATATACACAGTAGGCCAAAGCTACCGGTGCAAGTTGCTAAATTCTCCCATACACAAGAACAAAAGAGATGGACAGCAAACCGCCTGCGTATGACGGCGGAGACGAAAAGAGAGCGCCACCTCCAGGCGGCGACTCCGCCAAACGTGATATTGCCCATACACAACCACAGCCTTTCGCAACAGCGGCCGATTCTTTTCGGACTAATTTCGCCAGTGTGTCGCTACATATGACTGATCGGATTCGATTTCTGGGTTTCGCCTCGGCAGACGTCACCCGGATATATGAAATTATCCGCGGATGCTGGCCCAAGGGCATTCAGGTAAGGATGTTCTCTTGCTGACACTCTCTGCTTCTTGGAAATTCGAGGCAGGCTTGTTGGTGTTTTATTCTCTAGGTGGCTTAAAAGCAGTTTTTTTTTTTAGAGCACCCGAAAATACGGCCCATCAGATGAAATCAGGTTACGCGGCAATCCCTGGAGGCCATCGTCCTGGTTTGAAGATGAGAGAACCGCTGCACGTCGTCTGGTGTGTGGGTTGCTACGAGGCCTGTATGAGATGGGATGGGTGTTGAAGTCTTCGGTGGATGTTTTAAAAAAGGAGGGGAACAAAGGTAGTGCCTCTACGTGTGTTCTTTGCCCGGATTGTACTCCGCATATACCTTGAAAAAAGAACATGCGCAACCCATCATCAGTTGTTGATGGACAGTAGCAAGTCCATCGGTGGACAAAACAGTCGCTAACTCTCTTTTCCAGATACACTTCTTTTTCGCTTTCAGCAGCCTCCACCCCCGCGAAGTAATTGGCTGTGCATCTCCTTTAACAGGTCCGACCTTCTCCAGCTTATCGATCCCCCGAAGCCTCTATGCCAGGCAATGGTCAACGCCCTGGGCGACAAAGTGCAGAGAACCCAGTTCCTCGAATCATCCTTTGAGATTAAGTTTAATGGCTATCCTTGGAAAGCAAGCGGAACCGAGACCGTGGAGACGCGGTTGATTCTTTTGAAAATGCTAGACTGCCTGGAGCAGTTCGGCTTTACGCTTTATGCATCCATTAATCAAGATACCAACCAAAACGAGCAAAAGACCGAAGCGGATACATGGTTTTGCTATCAACAAACCAATTGGGCCCCGGGAGCTCCGATATACCACGGTTAATGAAGACATTATCATTCATTCTTGGGAATGAGCCACGTTTTTTTTTTTTTGTTTTACGTTGTCAATGGCGTTCACCTTCGATACCTTTACAGTTTGCAAAGAGTTCAATTCTGCATAGTTTGCTGTTTTGAATAGAAACCCTGCAAATATATGTTGCGAGATTGATTGGTTTGGCGATGTGAGGAAGCTCTGATGATTGACAAACTAAGGTCCGCATTGCGAGACCGTCGAGTGGTTGCCGGCGGATAAGGCAGGTGTTTTGGGGGAATATTCATCAGAGGGTAGGAGAGCGATTCGATAAAGCCGGCTTCGGATTTTCACCTGCCCATAGTAGGTTAATGGGATCGGGCTTTTGAGTGCGGATACATGCGCTTCCTTCACGACGGTATGCGAAGGCCGAAAAGTCCAATTGCAAGTTTGATGTATTTCTGACTCGGGACCTGTAAAGGCAAGAGGAAGAAGACGAACGGCGCCAGACAAAAATGTTGCCTCCAACAAATTGTCAAAAATGGGATGGGTTGGCGTCCTGGCCGCCTGGTTGAAGGATTGGAATGAGTTAACTATAGAATTTGAAAGTTTACACTGAATAGAAAAGGTAAATGTGGTTCTATTATTCCCAAATTGCAGAAGCTCTCGTCGCAGCCTGTTGATGTCTTTATTTTTCCGGTGATATATTGTGCGCCGCACGGCGAGCTCAAGGCGCATGCTGCTCGCAACAGAGGCTCCTTGCGACATCCCATTCTTTCAAATTTTTGCTGAGCCCAGTTTTGCCCACGAATGAATGGCCTCAAGTTTGATGGCCAGATGGCAGTGCTCTCGTATTCTGAGAATCACGCTAAACCCCACCTTGCAAGAGATATAGACGCTTATTATTGGTCGTTCTCCACTTGAACAGCCATCTCTCAAGTCGGCACCTGATGCTGATTGGCAGCTTTCTGACACGGACAGAGCCGCTTCGTATAGCATCGAGCTTGAGCGAGCGGATCGACACCAGACACCTGCAGATGCCTCAGGATGCCTCAGGATGCCCACCACAAGGCGCCATTCCACCAATGATGAATGTTGAGTTTGGGCCCGTTGTGCCCGTGAGCCGCTTGGTTTTTTTTTTTTTTTGTTTTTTTTTTTCTTTTTTTCACCCAACACAGCCTGGAGGCCCTTGGGGATTAGGTTGGAGCGGTGCGCTCTGGGCGGCCCTTGGCCTTCGACATAAATCTACGATGGAATCCCCCAATCCATCGACAATTTTCTTGTGTCTGTTTCTTCATTGATTCGAGTTCTTGTTGATTAAATTCCTTCCAGTTCAGAACGACCTCATAGGCGGCATCGAACCAGCGACAATGGCACCTAGACGGGGTGGAGGAGGCTTCTTTAGTGGGAGCTCGTCCTCTTGCTCAGGTTCCGCTTTTTCATCAGAATCCTCCAGGATCAATCTTGGATACTTCGTTGTTTATCTCATCATTGATTCCATCTTGCTTTGGGTGGCCGCGCGCAAGCTTTTCAGGTTTAAACACAATAAACCTCCTGGGCGCTGGCTTCTCATCCTGTCAATCACCCTGATCGTTTGGTAAGCAACCCCTCTCATAAACATACTTCTACTTCCTGTCCATTGCTTCGTAGAGCGGCATTAGCTGACCGGGTCCAAAAATAAAATAAAAAAATATTAGCTCTCACGCATGGTTTCTGGCTTTCTTCGTCCTTGGCCAATGCGCTATTACGAGCCTCGACCTAACCGCACATATGTCACTTGTGTCCAGCTTTTTGAATGTTATCGCAATTTCCTTGCTGGTGGGAGCGCTCATGGTTTCGATATGCAAACGCCTTCACCAGGTTGCGAACATGTCTCCAAGGCGAATTGCTATACTTCACGGCCTCTGGGCAGGCGGTTTCGCCGGTTTCTACTTGATTTCGATGTGTATTTATGCTGCGATAACCACCCAGCAAGTAGAATATTCGGGCTCCTTCAGCAGCCGCCGGAGTTTGGACAGTTTGATAACGGGGTGGAACGGGGTGCTGACTCTCGCCGGAGTTCTCTTGTTGGTTGGGATGGTCTCAACTGCCTACACCTTGATGTCAGCGATTTCTCGTGGCGGAAACCTAAAAACCAGCGTATGTGTTTCGCCTCATCCACTGAGTATTTGTATTTCATGGCTGGCCAAATACTGACTCTTTCTCTGGCCCCCAGTCTCTCCGCCGCTATGCCCCATTCTTAGCAGTGAGCTGCGTCGGTTTTGGGGCTACCTTTCTTGCCGACCGTATCCTGACCTATCGCTTGTTCTGGAGGTCGGGAGGCACGTACATAGCGCCTGGCGGCTACTACGCAGTGATGTTCCTCTACATGTTCTTTTACAGCTCGTCATTCTTGCTCGCTGTGCTTGTTGTGACATCCCCTGCCTTGACGAACAACGAACCTCAGGGTGTCACCCAAGAGACGTATCAACCACAACCTACCTATGCATATCCAATCCAACCAAATCCGCCAGATTCAAACGTGCCGCTCATGCAACAGTATCCTCAACAATCGTACCCTGCTGTCCCTCCGGTGCAGCCATATCATGCAAACCAACAGCCGTATGATCCGCATCGTCCTCAACCACCGGCCGCTTACTACTGACCGATAACACGTGACCCTTGAATTACGGAATTGTTTTCTATTTCTTGCTATACTGCTTTGATTTGATTGATACCCCTCTACTTATATCTTTGTTTGAGAATCCTCTTTGTTGTTCTGTTCTCCGCCATGAAATGGATGAATTATTATATGTCTTGAATATCACTAAAATATCCCCCAATAGAAATAACATGGTTGTAATTGATGTGTACAAATTCATGCCATTTATAACACTTGGACAAAGACGCTCAGAATCTATATGAGACTCAAATGCCACTATACGCTGCTGTATATGTCCGTACAAAACGGTTTGCCTGCTAACTGGGCTTCCAGCAGAGGAACTCCAGCCCGAGACGAGGACAGCTTGCAAAATCAGACTAGCGACTCATGCTGATACTTTTCTGCTAGCAGCTGAGCAGACGCCGCAACAGCAGCATTACATCCACTGGAGATGGCGCCCGCAATCACCTTATATTGAGTGATGCAGTCACCAGCCGCAAATACACCACGGACGCTAGTTTGATACGCAGGGAAATTTGCTACGATGTCGCCCGCTTCTGGAACCGGGCTCGGGGTGGTTATCTCAATGCCCAACTGCTCAACGAAAGGTCCTTGGACCTTAGTGAACGGATTATGCACGAGGAATCCTTCAATAACACTGGTACCATCGACGAAGGTAAGCTCGACACCGGCTGGTTTGCCATCAGCCTCAGCCACGCGGAGATGCGAGATCTTGCGAGAATCCACCGTGAACTTTTCCTGGTTGGTGTTGCCCAAAGACGTCCGGATCTGGGTGCTAAGCTCCTCCGAGCCGTGGGTGTAGATGGTCACCCTTGAGCTTAGGTTTGCGGCATTCTCAGCAAGATGGATGGCCATGGGGGCAATTGAAGCCGTTTGAATAGCGAGAACGCCGGAGCGGGCGGTCCCGCGGTCTTCGTAGCCTTCGCAGTAGAGGCAATGGTAACTAGAACACGGCCCAGGTATCAATTTTTTTTTTCCGGCTTTGTCCCTTAATCGGAATGGACTAAAGCATGGATTGACAAGAGCTTACTTACATTCGCTTTGCCCAACAGTCCGCATAGCCTGGAATATCTGGGAAAATATTGGCTGAGCCGGTGGCCAGGATAATTTTCTTCCCCTTCCAAGATCTGCTGTTGCCGTCGGTGACCTCAAAAAGGGAGTCGTTACTCTTTCTAGCGGCGATGACCTCGACATCCTCGATCCTGACGCTCGCGTAATGGTTTCGGATTTCGAATCTTGCTTTCTCCCTGAATTCGGCTGGGTTCTTGTGGTCCCAAGTAGGTATCATGTGCATGTGTTTGACATCAAGATTGCGATAACTGCCTGAGTCGAAGAGGATCGCTGTATGGCCCTGCCGAACCAGTGTAAGGGCAGCAGTCAGTCCGGCCGGGCCGCCGCCGATAATCAAAACGTCGACGGGTTCAAGAGGGGCCATGGCGCTCGTGGCAGAAGAAAACACGCTACGAGGAATAAACTAGGTAGATTGAAGTTGATTCAAGAGGGGGGAAAAGGAGACAGATAGCAAACAAACCTGCTGTACATATAAATATATTCAGCCCTGTCAACCTGACCCCCTATAACCCCACATCGCCCATTAATACGCGGACTTAATCAGCCTTATTAAGAACTCGATTCAATTTCCGATTACCCCTCTTTTCCGGCTCACGCATCATCTGGACTATAAATGGATGATCACCAGCGTGTCTCGATTCGAATCAATACTATGTAAGTTCCAATTCCAACCCCTGTAAGCAGGCTTCGACTGATACCAGGAAGTGGGCTGCTCTTGCTGAATGTTCAGATAAAGCGCTTTCAACCTTTCCCTGCATACATTCTATGCGTTGACAGAATGGATTCTTACTGCACGGCACGTCAATTTGCAAATTAATCAATTGAATTAGACAGGAAACGTCGGCCACGAATGCGTCGTGCGATCTTATATTGAAGGCACTGCGCTCACCAAGATACATCTAATGGTTTTCCAGCTGTGATATACATGACGACAGTTTCTTAAATCCGCAGTTTTGCGGCATGATAATGAGTGAGTCATCGTGACTCAGAATCATGCAGCTGGGCAATCAGATTTGAAGAAGGGAAAAACAAATATATAGTTACATGTTTTCACCTGATGAGCGACTGAGAGCCAACACCACCGTGGCTAGTGCGGGCGTTGAGCGTTGCCACAATGATCCATCTTTCAAGAGTTCTCGACGGGCTGTACGTAATATCCACAGCGATAGTACTCCTCTTTATCTTTGGATCTTTTCTTTTCAATTATGGCCAAAAATCGCCTCAGAGATCACTAGTCTTGGGCAAAACCGCCGTCCGGTTTGCTGCGAGAGCTCTTATCGCTACATCTTACGTTGTGGAGATAGTGCTTGTTTTTCTCCATCGCGATCAAACCGGTGCAGACCGACTAGTTTCGGCGGTTTTCTTCGCCTTTGCCTGGTTTACAGCCCTGCGAAAGACCTTTCTCGTCGCTGAAACCCTCGGTCTTACCTTAATCACCATCGGGTTTGCCATTCCCCTCCTGGTACTGAATGCGGTGTATCACGATGCGGCCGTCGAGCACAGTGCGCTATTAGCTATCGCCTCGATTCGAGTGTTCATTGCTGCGAGTCTCCTCGTGGACTGTATCGCTAGCCACAAGAGGAATTTTGACCAAGGGGAGGACACCTCGCCCCTGATCAACCACGCGACGGGCGAACCTGCGCCAGGTCAAGCTTCCTACGGCACCGAGTCCATATCCTCCCAATCCACGAGCGGGGCAAGTTCCTTTCCCAGCGAAGACGACATCGGTTGGAATTCAGATGATGACTATGATGATGAAGAGCGTGGCGACAAGGACTCTTGGGCCAGCCAGCTTCGCAAGAGAGGGAGCTGGATAACCTATCTCGACAACTTCAAAGTGTTTCTGCCTTGCCTGGTGCCCAAAAAAGATATTAAAGTTCAGGGATGCCTTCTTATCTGCGTGCTCTGTCTGATTGCCAGCCGTTTCCTGAACATTCTCGTTCCCCGCCAGCTCGGAATCGTTACTGACAAGCTTTTCGAACGGGAGTTGCCGTACGCTGATCTAGCACTCTACCTGATGTTGAGCTTATTGCATGACGACTCTGGGGTGGGCCTGATTGAATCACTCGCAAAAATCCCAGTCGAGCAATTTTCATACCGGCAGCTCACAAACTCTGCCTTCAACCACGTCATGAGTTTAGCGATGGAGTTCCACTCCGACAGAGACTCTGCAGAAGTCATGAAGGCCATCGAGCAAGGGGGCGCGCTAACCAGGGTTCTCGAGACGGCGATTTTGGAGATCCTTCCGACAATCGTCGACATGTTCATTGCCTTTGTTTTCCTGTACCTTAAGTTTAACTCGGCCGTTGCCATTTGCATGCTCTTTGCCTCGCTCATGTTTCTTTTACTTGAGGTTGTAACATCCAGCTGGAACATTGATAACCGACGGCGCATGAACAAGGCACAGAGACTGGAGGCTCGGGTCATGCACCAGGCTGTGCAGGGCTGGCAGACCGTCTCGTTGTTCAGCATGTTCAATCACGAGAGGTTTAAGTTCGGTTGTGCTGTGGACGAACATCTTGTGGCAAAGAAGGACTGGTCAAGGCGAGATGCCTACATCAAAGCGCTCACTGAGGCGATGATCCCCACAACTTTTTTCATCCTTGCGTGCCTTGTCGGCCATGAAGTCTATGAGGGACGTGCCTCGCCGGGAGACTTTGTCTTCCTGATTCAGTACTGGGAGTTCCTCGTCTGGCCCATCAAGTTTCTCTCGCATGAGTACCGGTATCTCATGTCAGACCTTCTCGATGCAGAGCGGTTGCTGGACTTGCTCACGACCGAACCCACTGTTGCGGATAAGGAGGGAGCTCCGGACCTTGGCCCTGTCGAAGGCGCCGTCGAGTTTAAAGACGTCAACTTTACTTATGATTCTAGGCGAATTGCAATTCGGGATGTCACCCTCTCCGCTGCGCCTGGAGAGACGATTGCGTTAGTAGGTAGTACTGGGGCAGGTAAGTCATCGCTCATGAAACTTCTGCTCCGTTTTTATGATGTCAATTCTGGCTGCATCAAGATCGACGGCCATGATATCCGTGATGTAACTCAGAAATCGCTGCGAGATGTCATCGGGGTGGTTCCCCAGGACCCTCTCCTATTCAATACATCAATCATGGAAAATCTCAGATATGCCAGACTTTCGGCCTCTGACGAAGAGGTTTACAACGCTTGCCGAGCGGCGGCCATCCACGACAACATCCTCACTTTCTCGGAGGGCTACGACACCAGGGTCGGAGAACAAGGTGCCAAGCTGTCAGGAGGCGAGCTGCAGCGGTTGGCAATTGCGAGAGTGTTCTTGAAAGATCCGCCAATCCTAATCTTAGACGAAGCAACCAGCGCTGTGGACACGGAGACAGAATCAAAAATTCAGGGTGCGCTGAAAAAGCTAAGCAGGAAGAGAACCACCTTCATAATAGCCCATCGCCTGTCCACTATTGGCGGCGCGAACCAAATACTCGTGCTGCAAGAGGGTACGATCATAGAGAGAGGGACTCATCATGAGCTGCTGGAAAAGGGAGGGAGATACTCCACCCTGTGGCGAAACCAGTTCGTTGAATCGAAGGAGCAAAAGCCGGGGGTCTGATTGGGAGTTTCAAAACATGTTACTATAATGAAAATGGAGAAAGATTGCATGTTTCCTGGGCCAGGAGAATCACTTGATGCTTGTTTAAGGGGCCATTACATCTCCGAAAATAGTGCAGTTTCCTCTCCCCAATAGTGAACGGGCTGGGCTGGCTGTCAAAATGGAAATCTAACCGTCCATCGGACAAACACGACCAAGCGAGCGACGCATAAGAACGATTGGTGGATATCAAGTTACATTACTATTTGTGGGCAACTTGGTAGCGTGAAGCACCAAGTATTTTTATTTATCTGGGAAGCGGATGGACAAAACTATCCATTTATTCAAAAAGCACCCCATGTATCTCTATGTATATATATTGTTGACAGATCAAGAAACACAAGTACATGTCAACAGGCGCGTGTATGCAATCGATAATTTTCTTCCAGTACACTTGCACGACAAATATTTCGTAGCAAACACCCGGTTAGGTACATACAGTAACTTTTGCACAGGTCAAAAAATTGCGTTCAGCGCTCGAACTTGACTTCCTGGAACAGCGTTGCTCGAACCTGGACCAGGGCAACTAACTCAAGAATAAACTCATAGAGAATGATGGTGTTGGTGAGAACGTGTCCAAGCGTTACATGATTAGGTCGAGAAGTGGTCCTAGCTCCCGATCCGGATCCCAAGTCATCATCACCAGGATGATCGGGCACAGACGTCGCCGTCGCCGAAGTGTCGGTTTCAGAAGTAGTCCCTTGTTCAGAAGAGGAATCATCCGACAGGTCGACTTTAATTAGCGTCGCAAGTCGCTTGCGGAGCTCGTCTGCCGCTATTGAAGAGCGAGTTGCTGATTCTGGTCGCGAGGGTGCTTGCTTCTGAGGGCTATCACGGAGGGGGGAGTTAAACAACGATCTGGACCCAGAATTTACAAACGAGCGTGGCGGCGAAGAATCAGTCGTCTGTTCAAGAAGTGTTGTCTTGCGACCCCGCGGGGAATCGGAGGGATGGCCACCTTTGACTGGGTGTTGGTGACCCTGGCGATCCGTTGTTGGTTGATTGGAAGAATCAGATGATTTAACCGCAGGTTGTCCGCCAATGCCACCCTCATCGCCGGAACGGAGGAGATGTCTGCGGGCCGCGATGAGGATGTCGAAGTCGGATACATCCGATCGCCATTTTTCGACTCTGCGAACCAACTTTTGAATAGTATGGGGCACCAATGGCATCGACGACAGAGGAAAAGATGGGTTATCGAATGCTAGGCTGAATTTGTTCGCGTGATCGGCCTCCGCATCTGCATTTGCGCAGGCCTGATTCGGAGTGTCATATTCGTAATTCCGAGGCTCCACGAGGAGCCATCCATCTAAGGATATGTAGTTTGAAGATGCCAAGCTTGTAATAGCCTCAGTTAAGGCTAGATTCATCACAACGCTATTCGTGAAAAACGACTCCAGCCCAGATATCATCCCCCGTAATATGTCATCATTAGTCTGCAGAAGCAAGGGCGAATCCAGAGCGGAGTCAGTAGGTTTCCCTCCAACCAAAGCCATAATAGGGGCTCGTTGGTCCAAAATCGCGGATGCATCGAGAAGATAATTTTGATATGACCGATCCAAATAGGGGTCTTCAATGACTGATCCTGCCAAGCTAACTAAGTGCTGTAATTCTGCATTAAGTGCGCCAATAGGCCTGATGCACACAGACCTCTCAGGAGGTTGAACTGTTTTGATCAAGGAGCTTGCAAATATATGGTGCCGTTGAAAAATCACAGTCATAAGCTGAAGGGTAGCCACTACCGTAGGGGGATTTTTCGATCTAATACTCATCAACACAAGGTCGACCAAGTTGAAAAGTTCTGGCGATGGCTTTGCAGCAGCCTCCGCGAACGAAGCTAGGAGATCAAGAGATTTGCGGCGGCTAAGCGACATTCGTAACTTCTGCTTGGGAATTTGGGCAGCGGGTTCACTCCCCGAGGATGAGGCTAGTAGAAAATGCAAAATTCGATGGACTAGATCGGGTTGATCAATCGATTCCAAGATGCGGCAAAGGTAGGTAATAACAGCAGAAGTGGAGCCGCCATCAACATCCGATGACTCCAAAAGAGACGGATAACTATATCGCGGTCAGTTGACAACAAAAACTCATCGATGATTTTAGTCCTGGGGGTCAAAGCATACAGAAGCTGTTGAAGAAACAAGACCTGAAAATGATCCAGCAGTGTGTCATTAACCTCAGTAGATTTACAGTGATCTACAGTATCCTGCCAGAATAACAAGTAAGAAAGAAATGCATCCATGTGTGCCCCGAGCTTGGGGCGAGCTGCCGTCTCCACCGGAGCATGATCGGACAGAGCGACGATATGAGGGATGTGCTCGTCATCCTTCAGGAAAAGAAGCTTTCTATTTTAACGATAATGTAAGCCAGGTATTCAGCGATATCACAAGCAGGAGTAATGTTTGTAATTACGGACCTATTCAATTGGCTATAAAGCGCCCCTAAACCCGTGGCCATGAGCGTTGCAAGGTCGCTTTCAATCAGCCATCGTTCAAGATCCTTTGATCGCGATGCCGTCTCAATGATATACAGCAGGCCCGTTCGGGCGAAATCGCCCGATCTTCCTTCATGATGAACATAGTCGATTAACAAATAGAAGAACGGGAAATCGTCCTTTCGCGTTGCACCAGCAAATTCTTTCCCAGACTCCACAGGCTCAGGTCCCTGATTGCCGTGGTCCTTTGGGAAAAACCAGGCAGGAAGAATAGTAGGGCGTAACCGAATATTGTTCGCGACGCCAAACAGCAGCTCGACAAGCCGTCCTTCCCCTTCCTCGCCAGCAGAGCCCGCTCTGCGAACCAGGTCGACTAGCGCCCTGGCAAATACCCGATTATCAACAATGCCGTCAACCTCGGCATCAATCAATGTATTGAAGAGGACTGCGGCGTTTGAGATGACGCCAGGATCACACGAGGATAGTGCCAGTTTCGTGACGGTTAGGTAAACCTGAGAAGTGGCAGCAAAGGTATGACAGGGATGAGGCGCGGGGCCGCGAGACTCGTCGTTAAGGACGGAATTGAGGCGCTCAAGACAGCTTCTGACCTGAAGAATGGAAGCAGCTTCGCCAGAGGGGGCAGGCGCTGTACGCCATATATGCTAATAGAACGATGAGGCACCATGTGTCAGTGTCTTCGATTGTCTTGGGCCTCAATGGGTTTATATTTCTTAACGTAAAAATATAAACTGCAGCTTTTGCTTGAGATGCCGTCGGCCGGGGAATCGGGGTAGGTATCTATCTATCTTCTTACATCGAGGGTATTGCACGTATGTTTAAATGTTGCTAGGCGCTCAGCAGCGGAGTTGCCCCGAAGGGCCTTTGATGACGAGAGACCAGAACCCCCGATCAGGCGAGACCACTGTTGAATGAATTGGTCAGTGAGTACATGCAATGTCTAAAGAATGCAAGACTTAACGTGGAAGTTTATATTAATTAGGGTCAGGAACCTACAAAGTCCATGGTTCAGTCTGTAATCGAGAGCATATTATTCGCTGGGAGATAAAAAGGAGAAGGAGCTGTGCAGATACGGATCCTCTGCGTTGCGCCCAAGAGTCTGTTGTATTATTTTGTTTGAAATTATCCCTCCGCGACAGTCTTCGGTCTTCTGGAGACAAGACATGGGCGTGGCCGGTGGTTGTTCGCGTCTGGCTGGATCTGTCTGGCTCATGGATGGCGTCGAACAAGGGGCTCAAGTGGCTGCCGCGGCCGTACCTCGCGCTTAACTAGTGCCGCCCTTAAGCGAAGGACAAGCGCCGGCTTTCCCTCCGCCTTGGTTTGCCCCCGTTGGCTCCGCAGGCAACTCCGGCTGGTTTTCTTTCTCCATGGTTTGTTTCTTTGATTTGTACGAAATGATGATGCCTATAGCTGAACGAATCGAACGGGCTACACCAGCCTATTCCCGCCCAAGTTAGAATTTTTGAATGATTTATTATGGCGGGTTACCGCGCTCGTCGCGATTTACCCACGCAAACTCGAAAACAAAGGGACCAAAATAAATAAACAACCAAAATACTCCCGAGGTTCCTTTCCCTAGGAGAAATGCTAATCACCAGATATACCTGGATATATATATATAAAAGAGAACGCCTGATTCTGCTACTAACACCAAAAGAGGCAATATCACAATTCATGGCCCTCAACTAATCCGTGGAGAAGAAAAAAATACCCTAAATAAGCCCAATGAACGCCCCAATCCCCAATAATGCTACACGCAAGGCACAGGAACAATAGAAAATATTCAAGTAAGGAAGTAAGTAGGTGGGAAAACAAAATTACGAAGAGACGAAAGAAAAAAAAACGCCCGGGGCGGGGGATGGGGGGAGACAAAGCTGGGGCATGAAAGTCTCGTTGCTAGATATCATCGTGGTCTTCTTTCTTTCGACGGCCGCCACCCTTCCTCCTACGTCCGTCGTTATGATCGCTGCCATCATCATCCTTCTTGCCGCCAGCAGGCTGATCGGGGACTTTGGAAATGATATCCGCAAGAAAATCCAGAACCTCGTCCTTGCTGATGGCTTCTTTGAGATGGGCTGCTGTCACTCGCTTCGAAGACCGGGCCCGCGCTTCTTGCGCGGCCTTCGTGACGAGGGATATCATGAATAATTCGAGCGCTTTGGCTGTTATTTTTCCAGATTATAAAGTCAGCTATATCCACGTAGAGGAGCAAGAGATGGAGAGGGAGATGGTTTTGATGGAGAGAGGATGAATAGGGAGCAACATACAAACAGCAATTGGAGTGACTTGGGCAACTTTCCCCACATCCTCGTCAGCCTGCATGATGCGCTTGATCCTTGCAACCGGAAACTTCGTTCTAACCTCAATGCCCCCGGAAACTTGTGATGGCGCTGATCCCCTCATTCTCGCCGGATGGCTCTCTGGTGGCGGGGACTCCGGTGCCGCATGCCACTCCATAGGTTGCTGCTGCTCTGCAGCAGCGGCCCGCGACCGTGTTCGTGGGGCCATGATGTGCGGGGGGTAGTTCGAATCGAGAGGTTGTGGGATATACTGTTGGTGGGTAGGCCGTTGAAGTTGCGGCTGGGGCTGGTGAGTTTGTGGGCTGAAGAACGGAGACGCGTCGTATGAAGCCCTATGGGCGAGGGGGCTGTTGAGGGGATAAGGGGTCTGTCCGTAGGGACTGGGGGGAAGCTGGAGGGACCCAGGGAAGCCAGAAAAGTCTGGGGATCGGGGTCTGTACGAATTATCCTGGTCTGTCATCGCTGGGGTCATCGGTGTCAGCAGGCTTGGGGATATATAGAATATACAAACTTTGGACGGACTCCGCGAGTGGCTAGCTTTTCCGGAGCACTAGGAAACATTTTGCGCATGCCTAGGTATGACGCGGTATGCCGCTTAGGCGCTGTACAGCGCCAACAAGCCCGGAAACGAGAGACGCGAAAAGGGAAAAAGAAAAACGAGCAAGCAGAAAATTTTGGAATAAATGGTAGCACATAAACACCTTACCTGGCAGCGTAGAGTATATTATTGTGTTTCAGTACTGAGAGTAGAATCTTCAAAGGTTGTACCGCCCGGATTAGCTGGGTGCAAGCCCAGGCGTCGCGCTCGCCTCCCGGTAAGGGCAGATGTATATGTAGGCAACTGATATAATCACAAAGGCTCGCCCGGGTATCGACCGCCTCGTCTAGGAGCGGCAACGAGGGATGCAGGCCGTTGGTGAAGCGTGCACTGCGTATTATTTATTATTGTATGTCGGTATCACCGCTTCTTTCTCGCGCGCCTACTGGATGTATATTGATATCGATATCACGTGAGATCTGAGGTAGGCAGGCGGTAATGCCCAGCGAATCAAGCTAGCCGAATTAGGATAGGCGGGTGGGTTTGAACCTTGGAACCTTGGAAACGGGAAAATGTTTCTCCGGGACGTGGGTTGTACCAATTGAATGCGTGGCAATAGTCTGCCGAGTGAATGCGGCGGCACAGGAACGGGGAAGCAAGACCAGAGCAGCAGATGCTTATTGCCACAGCTTCTTCCACAGCGTTGTTTCTGGCAGGAGGGGTGGGAAATTGGTCAGATTATGTATTCTGATATTTTGTCCCGCGGGCGCACCAAAGCCTTTTATCCCTTTTTGCGCCGCGGCGTTACTCCAAGTCCTTCGCCCCCACCACCACGACCACCACGACCACCACGACCACCACGACCACGACCACACACACCCATGAACCACAGAAAAGTTAAAAAAAAAAAGAGTTTTCTGGTAAATGATAGAAATACAGCTACACAACAATACAGCAATAATAAGTAATTAAAAGTCATGGGAAGACTCGACTCTACCTACATACTACAACTATTAGTAGTCAGTTATTTTATTTATTTTCTTTTATGTTTTCTCTTTCATGGTTCAAAGCATCGCGAAAAGGGGGCATTTTTATGTAGCTGTCATGTCATCTATACAGCACTGCCACACTTCAACTTTTATTTGAGGGACACCTACAGCATGCACAGCATATATATATCTTCAAGAAAACTCCAGTCAAGTCACCTCTTCTGCTGCTTAGAGCGAGGTGTGACGATAACACATCGCTTCTTGCTACTTGTAAAATGTGTTCAAGGCTCCCGAGCCGCACCGCACCCACCCATGATTGAGAAACAGACCGCAGCCCTGAACGCTCTCGCTCAATGTAATACAAAACACCACACACTGACGCGCTGCGGGAATAAAATGCCTGGGAAAAGAAAAAGTCTTTTTAGCACATCATAAATGGCATCAAAAAAAGCAGCGTTTCGCATGAGGAACAAATAATAATAAACCCACCTCCGCCAACATTCAAGTTGGAAGCGGCGTGGAATAACTGGTTGACGCCGGCGCCGGACAATTATTTAATCCGGGCCTGATTCGGGGATTTTTTTTTTTCCCCAGGGACCTCGTAACCTCCGATGGACTTCACTTGGCTTTGAGCTACATGTATTATTGTCTGTTGCGACGCCAGCAGCTCCTCAGATAGCTCCTCAGCGGCAATTACGGTCGATTATCCCGTATTCCGTGTCCCGTGTACCGTGTCCTGTGTCCTGTGTCCTGTGTCTATTTCCACCAACTACTCTAACCACCCGGAGCTCCTTGTGCTGCATGCCTTGTATCCTCTGCTTCAGAATGGTTTCCGACACGTATCTGGTCCCCCTCAGCACTCCATCGTAATCCTATCCTCCTCTCTTCTCTCCCTGCTTCTCCCTGCTTCTCCCTGCTCGGGTCTGCTGCACCCTTGTTGTCTCACACCTTTGAACATGGCAACGCTCGATCCCGCGTCGGGCCTTATGGAAATTGCAAGGTGGGTGGCCTTCGAGATTGAGCTCCGTTGCTGGTAGGAGTACACGACTCGCTGACTTGACCCCGCCGCAGCTCGCTCACACAAGATGAAATCCCTTTCAAACTGCGCTGTGCGATTTGCAATAAGCTTGCTATAAATGCCTTCCGCCTTCCATGCTGCGACCAGGCCATATGCGAGAACTGTAAGCACCCATTGACTTGGAATCATGTATCATTTTTATTTTTATTTTTTTTTTTTTTTGATCTTGTACCTAATTATTTTGCATAGGCCAGGCCTCACTCCCGGAAAGTTGCCCGGTCTGCGCCCATACTCCCCTGTCCGCCGATCTATGCAAACCAAATAAAGCCCTGAGGACAACCCTCAAAGCATTCTTGCGAACTGAGGAAAAAAAGAGAGAGAAGGATCGTCCGTCAGCTCCGCAAGCTCCTCCAACTGAACCCGAACCAAACAAATCAGTTGACCAACCGAACTCGAATCCGGTTCCTCCCGCCACTACTCCCTTAGATCTGGTGGACAATGCTACGGAAACAAAAGGCGCGTCCGCTGCGGCCGAGGATGCGAATCATTCAAGTGATTCTGCTGGCACGAATGAAGGGACGGATAAAACCGAGGAATCGGCATTGCAAACGGCAACACCAGTCAACACTACCAACAACGCCATAAATGACCAAGTCGACGATGAAGCGGTGAGTCTGGGAGACGCCTCCTCAGGAATTATAAATTACAGCGTCGCTAATGCCATAGTACAAAAAGCGTGGAAATTCCACGGTTGAGACCGGTAGCAACGCGATTGACGACAATACAAGTAATATCTCCCAAACAACGTCGGTTCCGGCGCAACCAGACGCAGACCCCAATAACCCTCCAGGCGATTTGACCTCGGGACAACAACCATCTGGAGTTCCAACTCACTCGCATGGTTCGGATACTTTTGGAAATGGACCGGGATATGGTGTGAATGGGATGAGCGGTTTTCCGCAAGCCGGCTGGCAAGGGGGCTCACACTATAGCCAAATGATGCAAACGTTGCCCGGTGGTGTCCAATTCAACGGAATGATGCCATTTCAGAATGGAATTGGTACGCTATTCATTCTAGGTCTGTTTCAGTTTCGATCACTAGCTAACAACTATTTTTTTTTTAGGACCTCCTGGAATGCCAGGGATGGGACTGGATCCGATGGCGTCGAGTCAGGGTATGTTTGGGGGTTATGGGATGAATATGAATGGCATGAATAATGGAATGAACATGGGGATGAACTTCAACGCAGGGCAAGGAATGTATGGAACATGGGATGGTCAAAGCAATATGTGGAATGGAGGTCCAGATAAATTCAATGCAAATCCATTTGCGAATCGCATGGGTGCTGAATTTGGCCCTAGTCCTGGTGGATATCGTGGATATAATATGTCCCAAAATTACGCAAATTATCCTCACATGCATCAACAACAGCAATATCCTAACAATGACTTCCACGGCCAATTTGGCCCTAGTTACGGCCGTGGCCGTGGCAGAGGCCGCGGATTTTTCCCTAGTGGTCGAGGACGTGGCGGATTTATGCCCGGGGTGCATGGTAGTTTCCCATCCTCCACTAACCAAGCTTCCACCTTCCAACCCCATATGGCCACGCATTCCCACCACCAAATTGACCCTGTATCTGGTTTTGCTAATGGTACTTCCGCAATTACCCCCGACTCGGATCATGTTAAAAAATTTAATGATGAATTATGTCCAGGTGGAGAAGATGACCTTAAGGAGAACCAGCCGACGGACGAACCCGCAGCAGTATCGCCCGAAAACGCGGCCTCCAGCGAATCAGCCTTGCCTACTGGAGAACATGGCGATTCTCATGCGCATACATATAATGGCCTTCATGTTGATCGAGCCACCGAGTCCAAGACAACCATCCAGGTAGGTGCTGTAGCACAGCGAGGGAATGATGACGACGCAGATCAAGGTAATGCGCAGGGAAGCGGAGTGTATATAAATATGCCAGAGAGAAGCCGCGATAATGCACCCACGCCTTCGAATGAAATGCTACACTCGTCTCCAACGCAGTTGTCCGCCCCTTATAACAACATAACTTCCATGGAGCCCCGGGGAATGGGTGTTGTCGGAGCACCGGCTGCTCCCAGAGCTATGAGAGAAGGTTTACCAAATGTTGGTATTCGCAATGGTAGAGGGTTCCCTGTTGTTCGGACTGCAAGCGGTCCAACCCTCAAGCATGATAAAGACGCCCAAAGGTAATGAATGACTTTCCGCCTCGAGCCGGCTCTCATAATTTTAACTCGAACGCAAATTCTAACATCGATTTTTTACAGTCGCTCACCGTCTCGGTCGCGAGATCAGTCCGTATCTAGACATAGGTCGATATCAAGGTCTCCGTCTCGACACCGTTCCCGTCACCGCCGTCGCTATCGACATCGATCCCGTTCACCCAGCGCCTCATCTAGTGATCGAAGCAGGGATGAGAGTCGCGATCAACGACGAAAGTCCCGGCGAGAAAATGATGAGCAGGTGTCTAGCCGTCGGGGCAATAGAGAATCGCGATCTCGGTCACCTTCAGTGGAGCCTGCAAAGCGAGCGGAACATCGAAGTAGGCGTGAGAAGGACCGAAAAAGCGATCATAAAACGTCCTCATCCCATCGTTCACGCCGCCACCGTAGCCGAAGTTCGAGCCCCAAACATCGCGACTATGATGCAGGCGCCAGCGAAGTTAATGGGGTTGACACCAAGGTAAAGCCATCAGCTTCAAATGAAAAACGCGACCTTGCAATCCGAGGCAGTGCCCATCGTTCTTCCACGAAGGAGCGAGCCAGTGAGTCAACGACTAAAGAAAAGCCCAGTCGACATCGGGATCGAGATCGGGCACGGGATCGGGACAGGGATAGGGATCGGGATAGAGACAGAGACAGAGACAGAGACAAGGATAGAGACAAGGATAAGGATAGAGACAAGGATAAAGAAAGAGCTCGAGAACGGGAATCAAGACGTGGACGAGACCGGGATCGCGACAGAGACCGCAAACGGTCCCGCCGCGATAGGTCCGCATCCCCAGAAGACCCAGACCATTATCGCCGACATTCCCGCCGCATTAAGCGCAGCGAGGCAGACGAAAAAAAGACTATGGACCGCGAGAAGAAATCAGCAGACTCTCGGGAATCGCGCGCCCAAGAGAAAGACCCGCATACCCTGGAGCGCGAGGCACGGGATAAAGAACGTCTATTAAAAGAACAGCAGCGGCGAGAGGCGATGAATGCTGATCGGGATGGTAGAAGTAGCCGGCGTCGCGAGAGCAGGCAGGAGAGGACGTTAGGGGGTGGGAGGCATCTCAGCTACAAGTATGAGGATGAGGAAAGCGACCAGGCCAGAGCAGCGCGAGTTGAGCTTGAACGAGAAGCTGCGCGATGGGCTTAACGTGAATGTATGAATGGGACGAGAGCAGGGTGGGCTCTTGAGTTTTCTCATAACTTAAGTATGTTCACATGTTCCCCCCTCTGTGCTTATGACTTTCGCTTCTCTTACGGCCTATTCTCTAGACAGGCAGGCCAGTCCCTAGTCATGTCATGGATTTTTATGTGAATTTATACAATCTATCGGCGTTGGGGGGAGGGGGGGAGGTTTGTTACCACG
>QGQJ01001175.1:0-10196 GCA_003206725.1 Blastomyces emzantsi
ATTGCCTACAGCGGGGGCCGGGCGCGAGGGAGGGGAGGGGGTATTTTGATGCAAGTCATATGCCAGTCATGAAGCGAGCAAGTTAGAAGAAAGAAATGAGATTGGATAAAAAAAGAGAATACAGGTTGAGTTATTTTAGTACATGAAAGCTGGTAACTTAGATGTTTTCAAACTCGCGATTCACTGCCCGGTAAAATACGGTTGGTCGGGTATTTTAATCAGATATCAAATTGAGCCAGACTAAGATCTGATATAACTAACTGTTGTATCTATTCTGTTACTGCAACTATTCTTTCACTTTGATTTCTCTTTATTGTTTGTTCACTTCGTATCAGACTATGTATATTATTGTTGTTATTTATTTTTCTCTCTTTTTTCTTCAATCATTTCACAGGAAAAAAATATAAAATCCTTGAAATAAATGCAAGTCTAAACATATTCACATTTCAAGCCAGCCTGGTTTGAGCACAGTTCTGCATACTGGATTTACCAATTGCCTCCGTTGCATTTCCAGCAGCAGCCAGCTATTATATACTTTTGATTCTTCCTCTTAACCAAAACAGCTCATTAGGATTGGAAATGTCCGTCTTTGAGAAAGCCGGTGAATTAGAAGCAGCACCCGGTATTCCACAGAGTATGAAGGCCTGGGGACACGGCCCAAGATTAGGATATCGCACTGAAGGGAATCAGAGAGGTCAAATTCCAATCAGCCTTGGCAGCTTTGGTAGTCGCGAATTACCCTTATTATTTCGGTGTGATCGTTCTCCTCTGCCAGTGTCTCCGCTCTCTTCAGTTGATCATTCTTATCTTGGCCGGGCGGGTGGATCTGTAAAAACATACAGAAGACCTCTATTCGACCATGCTCTGCTGCACCTTCAATGGCGGTTCTTCCATATGTGGTGGCAGCTGGGGCAGTAACGTCCGCTCCGGCTTCAAGCAAAATCAATGCTATCCCTGCTTGACCAAATATGGCAGCTGCCTGAAGGGCGGTTACACCACCATAGGAGGCTGGAAGCGCATTGACGTCAGCTTTACAAGCCAGAAGATACCTCACGATTTCGATGTGGCCGGCCTCGGCTGCCCACTGAAGGGCTGTGCGTTCGAACTCTCCACATGCAGGGGCGTCGACATTTGCGCCCCCAGTTTCCACTAACAATCGCACAAATTCCGGCTTGCCGTGTCTCGCGGCGGTTTGTAAAACAGTCCGTCCGTTGAAAACGAGTTCAACATCGGCACCATGCGCGAGTAAATATTTGACAAGATCGACATGGTTGTGCTGAATAGCAAGCGAGAGTGCGGTTGTCTTGTCGTAACTTCCGCGGCTGAGCTCGTTAACATTCGACATTCGCCCCATGTTTGATAAAAATCTTCGCGGTCTTCACGTCGCCAATCAAGGCAGCTAGTTGTACTCCGGTGTAGGATCCATCGATTCCCATCCCCTTCAAGAGCACACAGCTAGAGAGAATAGTATCGATAACAACATAGTTTTTCGTATAGATAGCGAATGCTAACGCGTCTCTCACCAAAAATTGTGGGAATTATCATAATATCCAAGCCACTTTCCACAACCAGTTCCATGAGCTCTGTAAGTTTTTCGCACTCCGTGTGGTGTATATTCTCGTACTTGGCGACGGTCGTAGACCTGGCGGTGGAGTGCAATCCGTTATTTTCCAGCCTCTGTGAGTTAAAAAAACTTTCTGCAAGTAGAAAATTCATCATGCAGTTCCAAGGGTAGTGAAACATCACAATCTGCCGGAAATCGAGCTCCATTTTCTAGCAGCAGCCGCAGCGCCTTGAAGTCTGCTGCCTTTATAGCACGTTGCAGTGCAGTTCTACCTCCAATAGAAGCGCCTGGGGCGTTCGCATCAGCACCTAAACCGAGAAGGAATCTTGTAAGTTCTAGGTTGCGGCTGTTAATCGCTGCCTGAAGTGCAGTAGCCCCCTGGTTGAAGGTAGCTGGGTAGTTAATGAGGACGGTTTGCGTATGAGGAGGGCCCCAAGAAAGTAAGAGAGAAACAATTTGAATGTCGCCATTCCAGCATGCTTCTTGCAAGGGAGTCCGACTAGTGCGGGCGGAAGGCCCACTGAAGGGATTTGCTCCGCGCCGTAACAGAAAAGCAACCATATGTGTGTGCCTGTTTTCGATTGCGTTGTGAAGTGCTGTAGTGCCATACTGCTCAGAGTATATAGCTCGAGCTGTACGCCGGGTCACACGGCCAGTCTAGCTACAGGAGCTTATAGCAGAGATGCCAGCTCACTGTCAGGCAGTTGTACAGGCAGCTGATGGCTATACTAGATATTAATATGATTTCTACATCTTCTATACTATATTCAATGATGATGAGAACGCGCTCCAAGGGCTCAAATGTGAGAATGCCAAGTATACCCCTCAGAATGATGGTTAGCATGTCACTAAAATATTAGGGTGGCCCTAACGAAAATACCGGGGCATACCAGCCCTGGAGCGTAGGGCGATTTACCCCTTCCTTCAGGGCCAGATATAAAATTTGCCTCTATTCCTACTACGGACTGAGCAATGCATCTCATCGTACCCGGTTAATCGAGTCAAAATGGCGTGGACCACGGTCTATTGTTTTGAAAGTCTTACATTCACTATTATCTCTTTAGTATTATAGCAATCAAAGTGTCTTAAATATCTTCAGTTAAGTTAATTTCAAATATTTCGGGATAATAAGTAATCAATAATAATAAGAACAATTCTTATAAATAAAAATGATAATACAAAATAAACTTTTTATCAGAGAATAAGATAGAGATGACTCTTATTTTTTCTACTATTGAGAATGAGCTTAAGATTCAGCTTGTGTATATGAATGTACTGAAGAGCTCAGTTCAAATCAAATATAGAAGATTCTTGTCAATTCTAGTGATTATCTAACTTCACAAGTGTGAGAGATGGGGAAACGATGAAAGAATAGAAAGCTCATGCACATTCAAACAGTCAAAGCATGAAGTCAATGTTGATGCTTGGTGATGAGTTGACTAGATGTGATTGTGTAGTAATTTCTTTCTTAATGCAAAATAAAGTTTCGTACATCATCGGCATTATATGTAACTTATTTGATATGATATAACTTATATTACGAGACAAGTAAATGGTACCGGAGTAACTGTCATTCCGTCCTCTCTTCAGGACCTTTCCCAAGTTGCCGCCCTCCGTCGTTCTTCCTTTGTAATAAACCAGCCAACTCGTTCTCCTCTTCTCACTCGCTCATTTTACCAAATCCATCCACCTTCATTCTTTTGCCCCTCGTGGCCTCAATATCCTGTTGAATTTGCTCGCAAATTATCTACTCCCACAATAACAGCGCTTCTTCGCAGCTAAGTTACGTACGTTCAGCATGCAATCATCAACATCGAACCTCATTGTGCCGGAGGCCGGTGATGTCTCTACCTATGGTGATTTTATAGACCCCGATGATTACGATATTCTTGAGCATTATTCCGAAAACATGGATGAGCATGAGTATTATCCCATCTGTCTCGGAGAAATTGTTGAAAAGAGATATCGAGTCGTGCATAAATTAGGCCATGGGGCCTTTTCCACAGTCTGGCTAGCGCATGATCTTCAAAAGAAAGTCGATGTTGCTCTAAAAATTATGACGGCTGACTGCGAATGGAACCATGAATTTCGCATGCAAAATGAAATTATTCGACGGCTTAAGGATACCGATACCTCAAATCTTCTTTTGTATCAGAATACTTTCTCTCTACGAGGTCGTGATTGCGATCGCGATCATCGCGTCCTCGTCTTCCCCGTGAGGGGCCCCAGTCTAAGCTCACCTCACACAGACAGAATATCGATGGCTACTCGCATGTCCGCTGCTAACCAGCTGTTAAAATCCCTAGAGTCTCTCCACGGGTGCGGAATTATTCATGGGGGTAGGTCAACTTTAGCTTACTCGATTTTTTTTTTTTTTTTTTTTTTTTTTTTTTTTTTTTTTGATATTTAGTAGTTTGTTTTATTTCCTTCGTGTTTTTGTTGGACAACATTGATTTGCTATCCTCTTTCTCTATTTACATCCTAATGCATCTCCGTGCAGACGTGAGCGGTGGGAATGTTTTGTGGGATATGGTCCCTCTGGACAAGTACAACACGGCTACGAAATACAAATATCTCGGTCGACCCGAAAAGGCAGCTCTACGACCCGGAGCTTGGAAAGCCGGAGAGCTTGTCAGTGAAGCAAAGATACCTCAATCTTTGCTGAGAGCAAAAGTATATCTCAGTGACTTTGGCCTTGCAACAGACGCCAATAATCAGATCATGAATAAGTGGCGGCCGACCTGGGGATACTGTGCTCCTGAAAGAATGCATAAGTTTCCAGCCAGCTTTGCCGGTGATATGTGGGGTTATATGTGTATATTTATGAGCTTATATTTTCGACATTCGATATTTGATCGGGGTCTTGATGCCATAGTTACTGCTCTTGGCCCGATGCCTAAGGAGTGGAAAGGCTTGAAAGAGAAAGCAGAAGACGAGTGGTATGATCAGAATATGAGAGTTGATACTAAGGAAGTATTGGAACGGAAGTTCAAACTCGAATTTGCTGACGTGAGTACAGCTGAGCGAGGTCATATAATATCCATTATTCTGTCAGTGCTTCGCTATCGTCCGGGGGAACGCCTTACTGCTATTCAGCTTCTCCATCATCCTTCATTCAAAGCGGTGATGAATATGTACTGCCTCTAGCACCTATGTATTACCTGACTGTTAAGATATAGAATGATTTCACCTTACTTCGATGAACTACACTGGAGGAATCGAAAGCCAGCAAGGTGTGTTGATGTGAAGCCGGCAAAATAAAAACTCAAGTCATTTGAATGGAAGACTCTGTAAGTATAGAAAGAAAAAAGAGATAANNAATAAGAAAGAGAAAGAAAAAGAGAGAGAAAGAGAAGAAGAGAGTATATAATTATTATGAGAATGTGAGATGAGTTTTTATAGATTGAGCAGATCCATTGAAGCAGTATGAGAGAATGCAAAAGTGATGAGTATATATATCATCTCTGAAGCAGCCACAGTGCTGCTGCAACAGAACTAGTGCATGAGACAGATCAATGACAATGACGCGCGGTGAGCTGAGCGCCTCACTAACCGGTGTAAAAGATACTATATATTAAGTAAGAAATGAGAAGAAACGAGAAGAATATTTAATATGCATAGAGAGTATATATAAAAACACATTGAAGAGAACACCAGAATTGAAAAAGCAAAAAGAAAATGAGATAAGAATTACAGAAAAAGCTTTTATATAACACATCTCAAGAGAAGGTAGAATATCGGAAAAAGAAAAAGTATAGAGGTAAAGAAAAAGTACATTGACAATCATAAAATGTCAGTAATATCATGTATCCATACATTATCATTAAAAGTGAAGTACTTATCACAGAAAGAAAAAAAGATCGTAGATGAGAAAAAGGAAAACTATTAAAAAATCGCGAAACCTGAGGCTGTGTGTGGTTAAGATAAAAAAATAAAAAAATAAAAAACCAACATCAGAGAAAAATAGAAGATATCAAAAGATTGTCTGGTATCGAAATATATTGAAAAGGGAAACGCTGTGCTGCTGTGAGCTTCGGGCGCTCGATATAGGTTGGGGGTAAGAGAGGGGGGACCTTGGGTTGCTGTTACAGATTCTGCGCTCCTGATTTTTTGCCCGCCTTGACTCTGACTGGAAACAGATGGAAGGGGAACTTGCATTCCAAATACACTTTCGATGGCGCAATGCTTCAAAAACAAACTATCTCGACAAGAGCGCGTGTATTTCCGTAAAATCGTGGCGGAACACGAAACAAATTGAAATTTTTCAATAGCAGAGAAAACCTCCCAGTAATAGGCCGTATAAGAGACGAAAGGCTCGTAAGACTTTGGAATTTTAAAATAAAAATAATCCATTCCCTCGTTATCGCTTTTCCGACACCAAAAGAAAAGGCGGCAACGTAAGTGTAAGGAGGCCGTAAGGCTAAGCGTAGACTCCGCTAGATCTACCTCATACGTCAAATCGTTTGCGTTTCGCATATGTAAAGACGTGCTCTTTTCTCATCCAAATTGCATGACTTCTTGAATCTCTATCGGCCTATTTTTGGAATTTTCTAAAAATCCAAACCGAATCGTTGCATATCCATTGCTAAGGATTTGTGATATATGTATTAAGATCCACTCCCTCTTCTGGCCCCAGAGAAAGCTGGTGAGATGTCCTTTCCATGCTCCACTGTTGTAGTGTTCGAGGAGGGTGTGGTCTCCGGCTTAGAGTTCTCAGGTATGGAGCTTGATTGGTTTATCCCCTTGAAAGGAGGGGTTGAAGATGTCGTAGGAGGCGGGGCCTGACTTTCTATGATTGTACGTGTGGTTGATTCCCCCGGCCCCGAATTGGATATCGACCCTACGGGAGTCCCGGCGCTCGGGCCAGTTGGCGGTCGTGGCGCTCTGTGAACTCGAATATCTTGGGTTTGAGAGCCCAGACCATCTGTCGGCTGGATCTGGGCCCCATGCACATGGCCGTCCGTGACCTGCGGCCTCATGGTAGCAAATGGCGGAGCCTCAGGTGCTGTCCCTGTGGGAAGAGATGGTGCTAATGGCACCCCGAACCTTGGCGGATCTCTCTTCACAGGAGGATACATTTCCCCTCGAGCTTGGGCTTCTTGGCTCCGCCGCAGTATCTCCAGTTTACTTGGCCTCCCACGTTTTCGTGGACGCTCGTTAAATGAACTGTTATCAACACTGGGGGGTAAATGTTGTGGTGTCCGAATATCCGTACTAGGGTAACGACCGGGTGGGGTAGGTTTTGGCTGGATTGCACGATGACCTGTTGGGGGCTTGTCTGTTTGTAAGGGATGAAGAGGGCGTTTTCTATCCCCAGGTGAGATCTGCATTGAAGCACCTGAGCCAAAAGGGCTCTGCCGTGGTTGGAACATGTGTGAATACTCCTGAGCCATATGGTTGTATGCATTTTGACATGCAATAAGTGAACGCCCTGGACTCTCATGTCAGCATCAGTTTCGTCCCGAATGTTTCTACATAAAAAAGGAAAAACGCTAAACGAGCACGTTGACGGTTTACTAGTCATTGAAATGCGCAAGAACGTCTGGCCACGTTGGATATGAAAGCACATACCTGGCGGGAGTGGAATTTCCATGAAGGCAGGGCGGATACCGTGCTCCTGGATCATGCTGTAGAGGTAACCTGGCGGCATTTTAGCTTGTTTGATAATCTCTGTGAGGAGTTCGACCTAGAGAGATTAATCGTCAGCTCTTTCTACGTCATACCACCTGGACAAGATTAAAACATGGCCAACCCCGGTTCAATATAACAAAAGCTTGGAGCGATACCTTCTCGTCGTCCTTCCATATATCGGGTGAATTCGACATATCTTTGTCATGAGAGAAAAGAACAGCGTAACTAACACCATGCACTGTCCTCAAGCCGAGGCGTCGACTAAGGCTTTCCGTTATAACTTTCTTTAAGATATAAAACAAAATGAGATGAGAATATAGTGGAGTCGTCCGTTTGGCATAAACAAGGTCAGGAAAATCGAGAAAAGTCTATGTGAATTCACCAGCCAAGGCGCAATTGGACAGGAGGAAAACGAGAATAAAAGGCGTGCAAGTGAACGAAAAGAACAAAACGGCCTCCCAAGACAAAAATCGGGCGACCAATCCAGGACTCGAAACGAATGTGCATGCGTTGAAGGCGGGTTCGAAACGAGTGACTGAGGGACCGTGGGTTTCGCAGATTGAATGAAACGCGACAGAAAACAAAAATGAGTGATAGTATCGTGAAGTAAAACGGCGCTATGAACGCTCAATTGCGGACTGGAGGTCGTTACCGTCGGGGTAATCGTGATCGTGAGGGGACTTGATTAAATATTTCGACATGTATAGATGGGCATCTAAAGCGTGATTGATGATAAACGGGCGGATGGCACCGCGCGGCTGGTACGTTCGATTCGAAAGAGATATGCTGGCCGTTGAGAATGAATATCAGATCATCAGAATGGAGGATGAAGCGATTTAACGAGAGTATCAACTACAGAGATCGACGGAGGAATGTTAACGCTGGGTTACGTTTGAATGTGAGGTTGACCCAATAAAAACGCTTAAAGAAAGATTTGAAATGGAGAATGGGAAAAAAGGGGCAGTGAAGGGGAAAGAAAGAGAGGATAGGGAGAGGTGAGGGAAGGGAAAGGAGGAGAGAGAGAAGGAAAATGGAGGGAGAGAAGGGGGGGGGGAGGGGAGAGGAGGTGAAGGAGTGGAAGAAGAAATGAAGCCGGTGACAGAAGAGAGATGAGAGAGGTTCAAGAAGACGAGAAGATGAGGAACAAGCAAAATCGCGGCAAAGGTAACGTGAGCGAGGTTTGGTAATTTTTAGGCAAGGTAGGTACGGTACAACACGGAAGAATACAGTACGCAACTGAAAAGAAACAAAACAAGACGAAACGAAACAGAACAAATAATATGGTATGGTACGGTATATACACACTATCCGAGCCCAATCCGCAGCAACCGCCAGCAGGGGTCAACAGACACATAACTGAACAGGGCGTCCCTCTTACTCTTTACATAAATTCAAAAGTAAACAGACCCCAGATAAGGAAAAGGGAAAAAAGAGGGAATGCAACGCGGAAAGATGTAGGAGGCACAACCTTACCTCAACTGAATAACGGTGGAAAGTAAACCGGACTGATACGGATTAATTAGCAAATGGTGTAGTTCAGTTTAGATCTATTGCAACCGTCGTCGTCAATAGAATTAGTTTCAGAGGCTTGACGTGTTTAAAAGTCCAGCAATTCAATTTAAGTCACGATTGGCGACCGAAAGAGGAGGGGGAGGAAGATACCTTTCAAGAATGTTCCATAGTGTTGCGGAAAGGCGTGCAAGTTTGGCCAGTTACTCTGGCATGGAAAAGATAGCCTCTATCAATCGGGAAAGTGAGGGGTTGTTGTCCACAGACAGGCTCGCCTTGCAGGGAATATTGTAGGAGAAAGCTCAATAAAAGCAATATGGGAATATGGAAGAAGAAAGGGAAAACATAACGAATGTTGAAGGGAGCTTGCAGAATATATTATTAAAACACCTCTGTTCCTCATGCGGGCCTCACGGTTTTGTTTATTAGCTTTTTTAGTCCTGATATCAACGTTATTTTCTTGGCGCGACACGGGAAGGCTTTTGTCGTCAAGGTTGTAGTCTCAAAAGATGGATGTGGCTGGTGGATTTCTTCTAAATAAGGATGAAGCATGCTCGACGAAAGAATAGCAAAAGCGCCCCAGCATAGAGAACCTGATGAAGCACATGTTTTGGCTCATGTTTTTCAAATACTCTGAATGGCTAGGCCTTTTGCCATAGTTATTTCCCTTGGGAAGCTTCGAGGATATTGAGGCCAACGTCGCTGATTCTCAAGCTAGTTTCGTAGCTCCGGCTCCGCATAATTTCTTCTTACGTGCTTGGACGGCAACGTGTTTCAAATCCTGTATCGAACGCACGGCATTCGCCGCCGCATAAGTGCGTATGAGCCCGTTGCATTTCCCGCCGCACAGAGAAACATGTTTTCTGTAAATCACGGGCGAATCACGGTAGGCGTGGTGGGCGGAATTCCCTTTTTTTTTCTTTACTTTTTATTCTTTCGCGGACAGGCGCGGTTGGAGTAAGCCAGAACGGCAGGGTTTGAGTCTGGAAGGCATGGTGTCACTGCATCGGGGGAGCAGAAATGGAGAGTTGTAACCAGAAGAGGCTCGTCCTTCTAGGGGCTGGACTAGGGGCACCCGGAGGCAAGGAAGAATCTTGCACTAGAGAGTGGATGTATCATGCTTCCTGAAGCGTAAAAATGCAAAGGATACAGATTACAGAGCCACGCTGTTTTTCCGTAGTCGTATTATATATGATTGCCCTTAGCCCCAATACGTCCGCTCCACATATCGGAGAAAGCTGGACCATTGACTTAATTCATCTGGAATCTCTGATCGTTGTCAATTTCGTTCACATTTTCCCCCTACTTCTTTCCTTCATGTGTGATCGATCAACTTCTGGGAGGATGGATGGATGAGTAGATCCGCATGATTATTTTTATGCTTTCTTTTTGCACCAGTCCAGGTCAAGTTGACACGGCAGAAGGCTATAAATTAGTGGACTGAGTGGGGAGCCAGCGATGCAGTTAATTGGAGGGGGATGGAGGGAGGGGG
>QGQJ01000118.1:0-15496 GCA_003206725.1 Blastomyces emzantsi
CTAATTCGTCGGCAGCGTCAGAGGGGTATAAGGGACAGATCCAGATGCGAACTATTTCCTGAGAGGGGGGTTGGATGGGATCCCCCTTTAACCCCCTAGGTTCCCGAGAGCCGCCCGTCTCCCTTCCTTTCTCTCCCCCCCCCCTCTCTTTTCTTTCACGTTTGTTCCCCTCCCCCTTCCTTAAACACATCACGCAAAAGAATGTTCTCGTCGCGTAGATTCTCCCCATCCCGAAGCTGCTACCAACCAGTGCCTCGACATCGATACCCGCGTTGCAACTGCAACTGCAACAGCATTGCGCCGCCGTTGTTCAGAAATGGCCTCCCGAGATGATTACACCGTCGGCTGGATATGCGCCCTTCCCCTGGAGATGGCGGCGGCGAAGGCGATGCTTGATCATATCCACGCCGATCTGCCCGCAGATCTAAGTCTGAATGACTCCAACGCGTATGTTTTAGGAAGCCTCAACGGTCATAACGTCGTGGTTGCATGTCTACCCTTCGGCGTGTATGGGACTACCTCCGCTGCATCCGTCGCGGTGCAGATGCTCTCGAGCTTCAAGTCCATCCGGTTTAGCCTGATGGTCGGCATCGGGGGCGGCGTACCGGGTACGAAGGAGGATGTTCGACTTGGTGATATTGTTGTGAGCAGGCCATCGGCGGCGCGGCCGGGGATTATTCAGTATGATTTTGGGAAAACAATTGGCGAGGGCCAGTTTACTAATACAGGCGCTTTGAATAAACCGTCTACCTTACTCCTCACGGCCGCGGGTAAGGTCGAGACGAATAATATCCTCGGCGAGAGCCAGATTCCCCGTTACATCCACAAGATTGTCGAGAAGGATCCCCTCGTCTTCGCCCACCCCGGTTCAGAGCAGGACGTCCTCTTCGACTCGAACTATGACCACGTCGCCGCGCTCGGTGATGATGATACGTGTACTCAGTGCGACCCCGCTAGACTCTACCACCGGCCGCCGCGAGGGTCGCAGAACCCGAAAGTCCACTATGGCCTGATTGCGTCTGGCAACCAGGTGATGCGACACGGCGGGACACGGGACAAATTGGCGCGAGAGCACGGGATCCTTTGTTTCGAGATGGAGGCGGCCGGCTTGATGGACATCGCCCAATGCCTAGTCATCCGGGGAATCTGCGATTATGCAGATTCGCACAAAACTAAGGTCTGGCAGGGGTACGCCGCCGGTGCCGCCGCTGCTTATGCGAAAGAGCTCCTGTCGTTGATTGCCCCCGCCCCGAAGCCACCGCCGCTGGCATCTATCACGGATTCGGCGGTTGCCGGTGTACTCGATGCCTTGCTCCTGACCAGACCTGAGGTTGACCGGAGCTCTCTAATCGCATTGAAAGGGCGGAGGGTAACAGGTACATGCGAATGGCTGCTACGACATGACCGCTATCAAGAGTGGCTGAAAGGCACTGATCCGCCACTCCTCTGGATTTCCGGGGGCCCGGGGAAAGGGAAAACTATCCTGTCCATCTACATCACTGAGGAATTGGAGTCGGTGGTTGACGCCGCCCAGGGCGCTCTCCTTTACTACTTCTGCAGTAACCGCGACAAGAACAGGAACTCGGCCGTGACCATCATGCGAGGCCTATTGCACCAATGGCTCAGTCTCCATCCCCACCTAGCACAACATATTCAAAACTTCTTTGATGGGTCCGAAACGACTAAATACACTATTTCCAGCTTTATCTGCCTATGGAAACTCTTTCTGAACCTTCTCAACCACACCGAGGTTCCCCAAGTGGTATGCGTGCTCGATGGCCTGGATGAGTGCGAGGAGGAGTCTCTCAAGCAGCTCCTTGACGTCCTGGGCGAATATTTCTCGGACTCCGAGGCAAAACCAAAGACATGCCTAAAGGTCATCCTCCTCTCTCGCCCGCAGCCAGGACCTTTAGAAAGCAAACTCCACCGATTCCCTCGGATCAAACTCGATGACTCGGACGTGGAGGTTCGGAAAGATGTTGAGAAATATATCTCGGCCAAAGTTGCCGAGCTGGCAGCCGAGAATATCCTTTCGGAAGATAAGCTACTTCAAGTTCGCCAGACCTTGATGGCCAGCGCCGAGGGGACTTTCTTGTGGGTTGGGTTTGTTGCAGATGAGCTCAAGGGGCGAAGTTGGCTTAAAATCAACGACATTCTTCGCGGTGTGCCCAAGGGCCTTGGTGGGATTTATCGGCGGTTGCTCCAACAAGTCGAAGACAAAGAAAAACTGGTCCCCATCCTTCAATGGGTCGTTCTCGCCGCCCGACCCATGACCGTGGACGAACTGGCGGTGGCGGCGGAGATCAAGGCGTCTGATGCCCTGACGCCAGCCGAAATCCTGAAGGATCGGCTTACTTCCTGTGGGCTGTTGGTGAAAATTGATGGAGACGTGGTCAACCTCGTCCATGAGTCGGCGAGAGAGTTCTTCCAGAGCGACCAGATCAATATCGATGGGATCAACATTTTCCATATGAATCACAAAACACATAGGACTCTTATGCGGGCCTGTCTAGGGCTTATCGAAGGGAGCTACAAATCTCCCGGTAGTATCAGCAACGCATCTCTCCACAATAGCCTCCTGACCTATGCCAGTCTCTACTGGCCCGAGCATTTCCGACAAGCGTTCAACTCGGTCGAGGGCCAGTTCGAGTTTTCAAGCCAGTTCTTCCGAGCTGAGTCGCCGGTCCGGGACGATTGGTGGAAATTCTACTGGGATCGGGAGCAGTACGGCGGAGCTCCGCCCTCGTTCACGCTTCTGCACCTGGCTGCGTACTTTGGCAATTTGGCCTGGGCCAAGATGTTGCTCAAGCATTCTGCCGCCGCAGGCATTCCCTTCCGCCGTCGCACCTCACGAAAGGATACTTATGGGCGGACACCCCTCTTCTGGGCTGCTACGCGCGGTCACAGAGATGTAGTGGAGTTGCTACTCGAGCACGGTGCCAATATCAACTCTAAGGACCGGGACAAATTGACTGCGCTCCATATCGCAGTCACTGGAGAGCACAAGGATGTCGTGTCTCTTCTATTAGATCGGTCCGCCCGGATCGAGGCCAAAGGCAGCTACGGAGACACGCCGTTGATCCGAGCCATCCAGGCCAGTTCCAAGGATATCGTCAAGTTACTACTCGAGCACGGAGCACGGGTTGATGAATTACCTACACCACCCGGCGTCACCGTCCTGAAGGGACCGATGGATCCACTAGAAGAGCGCGCCAAACAGTTACTAGAACTTCAGGAGCAGCTTTTTGCTGCGCGATATGAGAATCAATCGAGACTGGTTGACCTCACGCTCAAGGTCCTAACCGTCTCACTCCGGTACAAACCTATCTTTAAACTAGTTGCGCTGTACGTGAGACACTGGTCAGTTGGCCGCTGGGAGGTGTTGCAAGACCTCGTGAAGAATAATGAGACGGCCAGATTGCGAAAATGGGCGCAGTCATTCAGCGGCGTTGGCAACCAGTTGGTCGAGGCTAGGAATCCCAGAGACCTAGAGGCCATGACGGGGCTCTCTGTCCGGGTGTTTGAGGTGGTTTCTACTGCGGATCTAGAGGCGTTATTGGTAATCGGAGTCCTGGTAGGCTCGTCTGTCATGCTCGCATCGGCCAAATCCCGATGGAGAGAAGGCGTAGATATCTCGGGCAGGACGTTCTCTCAATTCGCCTCCCTCGCTTACCACAGGGGCACGGGGGAGTCACTGGACTACGGCGTTCGCCAGTTCTTGATCGATCTCGACGCCTCCATTCGCACCGGCAACAGGGCCGACACGGTGGATCGGGTGGTGGTCATGTTCAGCACACACCTCGCCATCCTCGCCAGCAAGGATCCACGGCCCATCGAGTACTTCTCGACGGTCGTCACGGAATATTTCGAACGCTATATCGGCGGCAGCTATGAGGAACAGCTCTTCAGCGACGCCAGCGAGGCATGCGCCAATGAGCTCGCTGCCATCAGCAAATGTCAGGATCCCCGCAGATTGTTCCTCCTCCTCTCTGCCATCTTCCAGGTCGCTCAGCACTCTAGAGAGAAGGGGCAGGACCGATTCTTCAACGTTCCTCCAGCGTCATGTCTGATCCTCTGCCAGGATGATCCCGAGCCCCACCGATGGTTGATCGGCGAAGGGATGCCGGAAGCAATGAGTGTGTTGATATCCCGGCAACAACCGGGACCGGCGCGAAAGCGGGCGTTTAAAGCCCTGGTGGAATGTCTGATTATTGGAAAACAATTTGGGTTATCTCTGTCTATGGGGGTACAGGAAAAGGTGAAGCGAAATCTTGAACCTATTGACGGAGTGGATGGAATGCTGGATCAAATTCTTAGTACATGATTCTTTTTTAATGTTTATGATCACTTTTTATGTTTGTTTGCAAAATGTTCTTTTTTGTTTTTTCCTTGTATAGTTATATAGTGATATCCTGAATAAATCGATTATGCATTGTTGTTATTTCAGCTAGTTTGAAGCTCCTTCTAACAACGCTCTCTGCTTGTGCATTTAAGAGATCACAAATGCCCGCTGGAGAGATGATGAGATAGCGCTTTCTTCTGACAAGCCAAGGTTAAATAAGTGCTAATATGGCGCCGTATGATAGTTAACCGTGCTATATTACCATCCTCATTGTCGGCAACATGTTGAAATGGTCAGATTAAGGTTGAAATAAGGTCTGGGAACTAGACTATATCGAGTTAGTGTGAACCAAATTGTTAAGTTAGACCTGCGCGAGAATTCAAATTGGTCAGCTTTTTCATCTCAGAGCAAAATCCAATTACCTTTGTCTATAAAAACGGAATCTTTGTAGACATAAATGGAATCCTTTCAGCCCTCTTAAATACCAGCGAAAGCCTGGCGGTGGTCGATTTCTTTTTGCCTCAGTGTCCCACAGCTTCTTCAGTTCGGACAGATTAGGACTCGCGGCAGCACTGTTAGCAAACAGAGACAATATTCCAACAGCTTCTAAACATGCCCAACATCTTCCAGGGAATTTCAGCAGGCAAAGTGAAAGAGTAACGTCTATATACCTCCACCATGTGCAATAGCGTTCCTCACCGCAGCACCCAGCCGTCATTCCTTTTTTTAAACCATTCGGGTTGGGACGAGTCATATCTCCCGCTGCCTTTCAATGACTTGAATCGGAAACGCAGACCTGTTCCATGCTATCGCTGAATTTTGAACATACACTTCTTTCTGCTTGCGCCCCCTTTTACCACCTGTACGGAGTACAAACCTCGTCTGAATCGTCGTGTATGCCTAGGGTCTTAAACTGTGTGATGCAAGCACTCTAGCCTTGTCTCAGCCCGAGCAGGGTGACACAATCAAAGCCCAGGGCCGCCTTTTCGTCGCAAGGCTCCTTGAAAACGTTTTAGCGTCATTGGATGCTTCAGAGTGAAATGCTTCGTTGCATGCGAGCCTTGTGCCTCAATTTCCAGCATGCCAGTCATGTTTGGAATACCGCCAACAAAGATGACAAGCGCGGACTTTGTGTGCATTAGTTGCCTAGTGCGCGCATTTGTTTTCCAACCCAAACCCTCCACACTCGGACAACTACCACTTGACGATCAAGTATTTATTACGGACACTAATATATGATATGGGAGATCTGCTCGCTTGTCCACATATTACCCACTATATGGCCATATTGCTGGTTTCCGCTGGTTATTTGTATGACGGGGACCGGGGGAAGCTGCGGCTAAAAAAAGATAACTCCGCACTTTCTAATCCATCGCGTCGAACGGCGACCTAGCAGCCCAATGAACATAGTTTGCGAGGACTCCAAAGAATAAGTTAATAGGCTTTCCCAAGCCTTATTTCCGTGAACGCCTTGCGGGAAGCCGACAACGCCTGATGCTAGCCGATTCGGGCCAACATGGACCCCTCATCTGGAGTAGCGATTGAAAATTCGTGTTTTGAATTTATTGGAATTTGAAGGAATATCTTTATTGAAATGAAGCAGCCACAACGATAAACGGCATACAAACATCAATACTAGTTCAAAAACATATACCGGAGATGGAGGTAATTGCTGTGACGGGTCTAACGAAGAATCCCCCCGCCTGGACGGGGTGGGTGCAGCGTCTCTTCCGCCTTCTACTGCCTGCATGTCTTCAACCCTCTCCAGCTTTTTCAACCGCCTTTAACTCCTCCTATTGGCTAGACATTAAAGCCACTGGGATAGCCCGCTGCATCTGGTTGCAGATAACCCATCCATGCCTCAAGAGCTCAGGACGTTTGCCCGGATGTGAACAGTCCACACCAGTCGAGAAGCAATATTCCCCTTTTGCTATTTTGGTTTCGCATAAATTTCCAACTCCGCTTTGCAAGCAACTTCCACTCAGGTGTCCCATGAAGCGCTCCCCGGTAGCAATATTTTTTAAAGGAAAGAGAGAAATGACTGCTTTCTATCGAAGCTAATGTTCCTTCGAATTTTATTTCTACGCTGCAGAATATTTCGCCTGATTAATCAAAAGAACTGCTTTGTAGGATTGGAATATATATGAGAGGCCAAAAAGCTCTGCATTGAACACGAAATTTCGGTAAGACTACAGACAGCCATTCTCAAAGGACTAATAGCTGTGTTGTCAAATCTGTCTAATAAAATGCTCGCAGTAGATCTACCTCAATGTTGCTCGGTTTAGCCATTGCCGTTGCGTTTCTATCACCCGTAACAACAACTACAAGTGGAGCTACAAGCGGGTGGGATGAATTCGCTAACAACTTGGCTACAGACTGGTATGATGGAAACCTCCGTTTGTCCTACGAAGTATCTGGTTAGTTGGCTAATGTATTCCGTATCAGGGTCATCTGATAGCATTGTTTGGTGAACAAGTAACCAAGCAGTTTCTAAGCGAATCTTTGAGTATATGGGACAATGTCATCTTTGCTATGGCACCGCTTGGGATCATTACCGCTGTGGTATCAGCAATTCGAGTTAGTGATAAATCATCCCTTCGAGCTTTCATTGGAAGAGCACAAGAAAGCCGTGGAAGTGCGGAAATCGAGCTCTTATTGTGCACTTCAGAAACCACGTCCGAGCTGTGGAACGAAGGCGGGTTAGCGCGCGTGTTTGGCAAGCCGAAAATTCTCGAGCTGGTATGTCGTATCAGATCACATAGAGCTGGGCCTCAGGGAAAGCGGCCTCCAAACGCTGGCATCTTTACTTTCAAAGAAGCGACTCGGTTCCACGAATTATGGGAGAAGTAGGGTTCTGGTATCGATGCTTCGCCATTGGACGACGATAGGCTTCGCAGTCCCAATTTATCACTTAACATTGGGATCAAACTCCCCGCAAATGAGATTCTTATTGGAATAGCTATTTTTGGCGTACTACTGCAGACCAGTTTGTTTTGAGTGTACATTATTCCATTACTCTGGGTTCGAAATTAACTTGTCAATAGGAGATATATTTTTTCGCCGCCTGGATAGCCTACAAGCATCCTTCCTTATTCTTGAAAAATGGAAAGAAAATGTCGGCGTACGCTTGCCCCTTCGTTTTGACTAGAACGATGACGACCTACGGAGGCATGTTTCTTTGCGCATTGACAATCGAACGAACAACCAATGAGACTTATTATTACAAAAAGGCAGATGGATCCGATACGGGGTTGTTCTAAATCCAACCAGGAGGTCAAATGGTGGGGGAGCAAGTTTTCAACGCCTTCATTGGAAAAGCCAACGTTCCTCGGTATGCGGAGTCTAAACGCCAAGTTAAGGTGGATTATCGTCTTTGGGCAGCGGTAGCTTTGACAACAGGGGGGGGTTATAATCCAATTCGTTGGGCTGAGGGGCATGCACGCCGCGGTGACATTGGCCCAGTTAGGATCTACAGTGATCATGGCTATTATTCGGGCGAGCCTACAATCACAACGCATGAGTGAGGACGACAATATACTAGCGAAGTATTTATCCGATGATAAGAAACGTCTACTCGTGGTCCACGAATTGGATTGGTTCGCAATGCACCTCCGTGAGCTCGATGAATTTGAGGTTTCAACACATTTGGACGCATCGGATTTCCTAGGCACTAAAGAACGGCTCAAATTTAAGTATACCCTTGATCACGATACGTCGTCGGCCGATGAGAGCACGCCAGCGTTTTTGCGAACTTTAATGGCTGGAGCACGTTTGGCCCAACTGACCAGTGGCCCAGAGTCGTTTTCTTGGGAGGACATGGAAGTGCGCCAAACCGTTCGACAACTGCAAGCCACTTTTCAGGATTCCATGAACATGCTATCTACCGAGAAGTGTTCAACATACCAGTTTCTTATAATGGCTGCGGTGGCAAGGGTGAAGGATTTGTTGAACTGAAATTTTCACGACATTCACGAAACAACGCGTCGTGGAAAATGAATCCATGGCATCTGGAGGCCTTGTTGGGTCTGGGGATGTGGTCCGAACTAGTAAAATCACCCAAGGGAACTTTGCCTAGGCGTAGCTAGCCTAGTTTCGAAAGCAGTAGAAATTTTCAAACGTGCCAAGGACGATCGATCGCAGGGCAGAATACCTACTATTGAGCTGGCGCGCAAGGAATTGCGATGAGGAAGATCGCGTGAGTTCGGAAATGGAACTGATTGAATTTTATGGTGAAATGATTCTCAAATCGCCTTCTATCAGGTCGTAATCATACTTCGCCTGAAAGCCGGAAGACGTCTTTGATATACGCGGCAGAAAGAGGTCATGCTAATACCGTAGCACTGCTCTTAGCCTCAGAAGGAATACGCATACAGGAAATCGACTCCTCTGGATATACAGCTCTCCAAACCGCTATGAGAAATGGCCATTTAGCAGTGGTAGAAGCGTTACTAAACCATGAACAAACCGATCCAGATTTCGCGTCTGGTGAATCTGGGCATACACCACTATATCTTGCAGCTTCAAATGGCCATGAAGCCACTGTGAAGCTTTTGCTAGATCATCGGGGCATTGACATCAATCATCACAGGCCCCTCGCCTTTGCAGCCGCTGAAGGTCACGAAGCTATAGTGCAACGTTTGCTTCGAAAGGCTAGGATTGATGTCAACTGGGAAGGGCAAGCTCGCCTATGGCCCCACCCAACACCAAATCTAAGACCGCCTCCTCAGATACCCATGTCAACAGCCCTCATGTCTCCGCGAGCTTCTCTCCGCTATCTGCCGCTGCAAAGAAAGGGCATATGGGCTTCACAAGGCGTTTGTTGCGTGAGCCCGGAATCGATGTTAATTTGCATTCGTCATTTGCTAGAGCAGCCTACCACGGCCATGACGAAATTGTACTTCTTTTACTTATGCCATGAAAGTGGCGGTGTTGATATTGACAGGA
Source organism: Blastomyces emzantsi (assembly GCA_003206725.1). Classification (NCBI taxonomy): domain Eukaryota; kingdom Fungi; phylum Ascomycota; class Eurotiomycetes; order Onygenales; family Ajellomycetaceae; genus Blastomyces; species Blastomyces emzantsi. Next base: position 9,287 of record QGQJ01000118.1, read on the forward strand.
CAGTGGCCATTGAGAGCTTTCAGAAACCCATGACTGCGCTTGACCGTGCAGCTGCCGGCGGCCATGACTTGATTGTTAAATTTGCTTCAAGATTTGACTTCATCGAGAATGGTGCAAAATTGACCATCTACCTCTGCACCGACTAATGACTATGGAAATTCAAGTGAAGCTTCCCCCAGAGGAGGACGAGGAATTGACTGAATTGATAACCAATCTCCTTTTTTTTCAATGCTGCATGTTGTAATTGTTTTTTACAGATATTCTACGAATTTCACTGACTTGTGATCATATTGGTTTCAAACCATGACTATCATATCTCCTGCGTCTATAGTAACTAGCCCACCTGGCCCAAACCTACACTTCCAATCCAGATTTGGAGGCGTGCCTTACGAGGCGAGAAAGGTATAAAGAACATTGCCCAAATGGTCATAGGTAGGTAGCTACATACTACATGGCTGTGGCAGCGGGAAGGGCTGGGCAGGAAAGGAAAAGGATTGAGCTTTTTCGATTAGAGCAAAGTCACATTTATGCTGCTGATGAGCGCAAACTCCTCCAGGCTGCTGTGTACAGAATGAGAAATGAGAGGGCCGCGGCGAGAGATGTTGCAAGAGCAGAATGTCAATGGTGCGCTTGATGATATATATACCCTAGGGTAGCGTGGGAGTTCGCAGGGGCAAACGGTTTATCAACCAGGCCAGACGTGAGGGTTTTTTGGGCCAGTATTGCATGCGATTTACGTAGAAACGAGCAATGCTTCTTTATTAACTACCATCTGAGAGGTTATATGTATCAACTCAGCCCACACAGAAGATATCGCGATGGAGATTGCAACGGTAGACTGGCTACTGACATATATGAGGGAGTTACATGGGAGAGAGAGAGAGAACCTGGGACTGGTGAACGAAATGACCGAATCATTCATAATGAATAAATAGTTCATAGGTATCAAAACAGCCTTCATTGCGAAAACAGCTTTTTTTTATAATTCCCTTTCGTGTATTTCGTTTCATTTCGCAAAGAAAATGTCTCAAATGTATTATCTACTTCTTGTTTTCACCTTAACCCTTCCCTCTCTCTCTCTCTCCCCACCCGGCTCTCTCTCTCCCCTCCCCGTGTCCATTACATGTCCACACAAAGTCCACAAACCATACAAAAATGCATGCGTCCACATCGCCGCACCAGCCCAGCCAGCCACGCCTGATCCATCGCATCCCTCATATCTCTCCCCCACCCCTTCTCAAGCGAACAACGAGCAGCGGACGAAGAAACCCAATCTAAATTTAATCCACGAACACTCAAACGGGCATCACGGGGGGTCACAGACTGGAATCATGCCCATGCCCATGCGCACGCCCACGCCCACGCCCCAGCCCCACTCGCTACTGCCCAAATATAGGAAAACCGTGGGGAAAAAAAAATGAGAGGAATATCTGAAGTAGACAAAAGGAAGGAGTTGAGAGGAGAGGAGAGGTGGATGGTGTACAAGTACAAAATAAGGATATTGAGATGGGAGAGTGGTTATGTATGTACCTGAGATATTTCTGCTGGTTTGCTGGATTTTTGTATTTAAAAAAAAAGAAAGAAAGAGATGACGGCTGGAAGGTGGGAGGAAAGCTGGGAGACTGGGAAAAAAAAAAAAAAACAGAACCTATATTGAAACAAGTCTTTTTTGTAATGTAATAATATGTGACAAACAAAAGGAAAAGAAAACAAACAAAAGGAAAAGAAAAAAAAAATATATGCAAAGCGAAGGAAAGAAAGAAAAGATCTTTTCACTTTCAATCAAAAAAAGATTTTTTCAAATTTTTTATTATTACCAAAGAAAGCGCCCCTATTTTTCTCCACTCATGAGGCCCAGGGTGGGAAGAGGAGAGGGAGGTGAAGAGAGTCAAATAATATAACACAGGAGGTGGGCAAGGGGGGAGGGAGACAAAAACGGGTAAAAAGTAACTACTGTTCCTTCTTAGCCGGGGGGCTCTGGATGTGGCCCTTGCCCGTGTAGCCTTCACTGCTGATACCGGTGATAGGGTCCATTTTCTCTCTCTGTGCGGGGGTTAGTATAAATAACAAGCAAGAAGCCGGAGGGGTATGATATTAGATGGTTTTTAAGGAATTGTTGATGACGCACCTTGGCATATTCGTTCGTAGCCTCTTGCCACTCCTTGGACATGGTCTTGGGCGGCGGGTTGGCGAAGGCGCGCATGGCGAAGAAGAAGGCGGTGGAAATGACGAGGTATTTCATGACTTGCACGAAGACGCGGAGGCCTTCGCCCTTGGGAGTTTCGGCGCGGGGGCCGTGGGGGCCGAAGGCGATGTAGTAGGCTGGGTGGGGTTTTGTTAGTATTGGTGTATATCATATCATATATACTAAGGTTTAGAAAAACGTGGGGAGAGGAGGGGAGGGAAAGGGTGGCTGATATGGCTTCAATTGAACGCCGGGAGTGACGAGAGATATTTATATAGACATAATAATCTCCTCGGAAAAACCGGCTTGCGGAAATTCCAGCCCAAAGCCCGGAACGGGAAAATCAAAAACATGATTAAAAAACAAAACAAGTCGAAAACGAGACCACATACCCGCCTTCTTCTCCTGCAAGGTCATCTCATGCCAATCAACCTTCATCCGATCTCTCAGCTGCATCCACAGCTCCGCCTGCTCCTGCGGCGGCATGGCCTCCCAGCGCTTCTCGATACCAGCCAGAGTCGGGTTGGCAATTGCATGCTCGGCGGTGGTAGCCATTGAGCGGGTCTGTTGGCTCTTGTTGGCGATTGAGCAATTGCTGCTACGGCGATAGGAGTAGAGGCATCCTCCTATTGTCTGGCTGGATGGGGATTGGCGGTAGGCACGGGCGGTGGTTGCTGTTGATCGGGCTACAGAAGCGAGGCTTCTGGGCAGCGCTGTGCGGAAGGACATTTTCTTTGGGAGGGCCCGGGGAGGGGAGGTATGTAAATGGTACAGAGGGGGGATTGGTGACGGGGGGAGGGCCAATGGCTGGCAGATAGATAGATATACAGCGGAGCGGAATGGGGGAGAGCAAAGCAAAGAGAGCGGTTCCACGACAGACAGCGCAGAAGAAGTTGACGATGAAGTTGAAGTTGTGGTGTAGTCAAAGTTGCCCAACTGGGCCGGTTAGGTAAGCGGGAGTGGTGCCGGAAAGGGAAAGGCGCCAAGCGGTTGGTTCCGAGGGCTGAGTCAGCAGGAGGCTGTCATTGGGAGGCTGTTCCGAGGGAAATCGTACGATGGTTGGCAGGACAGTATTTATTAATATGTCACAGAAATATGGAACTGAGTGGGTTGGGGATGTCTGGATATATGGATATATGGATCACAGGGGAAAAATACTAAGCGCAAAACAAGAGGAATATATGAGAACACACAGACTTATCTCCCTTCCCGCCCTTTCACTTCAACTGGGAACAAAAATAAAAGGGGAAAAGCATTCACGCCATCAACTCTGACCAACGCTGGCAGCTGCATCGCACAGTACGAATCCCATCCAAACAAGTCCAGCTGAGAGGGATAATTTAAAATATAAAAAAACCAATCAGAGCGTGAAACGAAAACGGTACATTTTATGTGTATGCGCTTGCTTTGCTGTGGTTGGCTGGCATCATCCGACGTGGCCCCCTCCCTTCCTCTGCTCCCATTTCCACGCCTTTGCATGATTTTAACATACATACACATGTCTTCCCTACTTCGCGGTATCATTTTCCATTTCCATTTCCATTTTTATTTCCTCCCCTTTCCTTCTCTCCCTTTTGCTTTGATATATCCCCCCCCGTTCCCTTCATTCTTTCTTTCCACCATACTTCACCTCTTGATCAAAAACAAAGTAGCAACGCAAATGCAAAAAGCGACAGACAATGAAAGTCGAGGGTTCGAAATCAGAGTCTCTATTTCTTCACGCTAATCTCCTGCAGGTTCTTCCACTCGAGCTCGTCCTTGTCGTCGGCGTGGATGCTGACGTGCGGGTTCAATGCGTTCTTGAGTGTTTCTCGTGTGGTGGCGTAGATCATGGACGACTACGTTTTAAGCTCAATTAGTACTTCCCGAAAATAGGAAAAATGAAAAAAGAAAAAAGAAAAAAGAAAGTATTTTGCTTCGGCCTGTGGGGTAACTCACGAAGGTCGGTGTGTCGCTGGGAACCCAGGAGATGAAGATAATCTTTTTTCTATCAAGCGGGTAAATAAGACATTTCAGCTATAAGATAATTCGATTTGCTTTGAAGGGGAGAGATATAGACTAACCGGATGCCATCGCTTCCAAGGTCGAACTCGCCATCGTACAGCGCATACCGGGGCGCGGGTTTCCCCTTGCTATCTTTGGATTCGATCAGCTTGGTGCGGAAAGCTTCATAGTCGTCATCCGTCGACGAGTCTTCGACAACGATTTCCGTCTTGTCGTCCGAGATCTTGAAGATGATGTATTTCAAGCCTTTGAATCGCAGTTCGTTGGTTGCGTTCATGCACTCTGAGCCTACTCTCACTCTGTGTTTAGGTTATTGTTTGCCTTGCGTTAGCGTATGCATTTTTCTTCTTTTTGGCAGAATTGGTCAAAACATAAGACTAGGGTTATGTGTAATGTTGACGGATTTTGTGGTAAGCTTGCATCTTGCTATTTCTGACAATGGGGACATTTTTGAAAGTGTAAACCAGCAGGACGATAGATAACACATAGAAGGTATTATACGACAGGAGAGAGGAGGTTGAAGCGCAAGTGGAGAAGAAGCAAAAAGAGGAAAATAGGCAACATACCCGGAGACCTAACGGTAGCAAAATACACATTTCAGATCAGCAACTTGATTCCACTCAGAAGCATGCCCTAGCAGAAGGACAGAGCTAATCCCTTCTCTCCTTTCCCCCTCCTCCACTTACCGACATGATTGTACAGTTGAGAAAGCGGATAGGAAAAGGTGTGACAAGTTTATTGTATTCGTGTTTCGAAGTAAGGAGGCTTGAGGAAAGGGCGGGGGGGGAAGCGGGCTTTGTTCCGGGCGTGAAGACTAGATTTGATAGAGCGAGGATCGTTAGCAATCTCGTCGCGGGAGTGTATAGGGTACTTGTAGAGATTTGTGTAGGTGGTATGTTAGTGTGTTTGCGGCCAATGCCATCACGAGACATTGGCCAAGGGGGATAGCGGGGCGGCGAAGATAGGGTGGTTAGAGAAGCCGTTGTTTTGATGGCGCGACAACGGCGAGCAAGTACATACCCTATGTAGATAAGGAGATGTAATATAGAAGGGGATGGGAGGGTGCGAGGAGAGGAGAGCGGATAGGGAAGAGGTGAGAGGATGAGGAGCGGTAGATATGTGTAGCTGTGAGGTGTAGGTGGAAGGGAGTCGAAGCGATGTTTGGTGGATGATGGATGATGGATCGAGGGGCTGAGGGACGGGTTTGGTGGTGGGGTTGCCATGGGGGCTCCGGCTGCTGACACGCACTCGCTGCTTATCGGCACGGCCCACGCCGCTCTGGGAAAACATTATTGAGTTGGAAACTTGGCAGCCTGGCCCATGAAATGCGTACTATGTATGCATCGACAGACAGGTAACCTCAGGTACAGTCCACATGGCTGAGATCCAGCTTTAATTCCATGCCTTTTTTGACATCGTGGGCAGGCATCAGGATTTACCCAGTAAATCAGGCACTCAGCTCATCAATTAATCATGCCTGGAGTTTCGTAGGCTGCATCATTTTTCGTCTCCAACTCAATTCCCAGTCCTCCGTACATGTACGTGTACCTAAAATCCGGAGTTTACGGCCGTGGCAGCTACCCGCACGAGCTGTCGTCATAAACACGCGCAATCTCCAGAAGGCTAGTGTGGATGTGTCATGACTAAGCCACGTATCAAAAAATTAAAAATTATCTACGCTTTGTCCCTTTTGCTATCCGAATCGCGGGCTTCGCATTGGCTTCCTTCAATGGTAAAATAAATAAATGCATAAATAGAAAATATGAAATAAAATCAGAAAAAGAAGAAGAAGAAGAAGAAGAAGAAGAAGAAGAAGAAGAAGAAGAAGAAGAAGAAGAAGAAGAAAGATAGAATATGCATGTCGCGGGCTTTTATGATTACTTACCCAGTGCTCGATCGCCTCCCTGACTGATTGTGGAGGGGAAAGAAACTCTGGTGCGAAGATGGGATAATATCGATTGGAAACTACGTAATAGGAATGAAATTGGCAAAGAAATGAAATGAAAACTCCCTCCCTCCCC
>QGQJ01001180.1:0-12143 GCA_003206725.1 Blastomyces emzantsi
ATATATATATATATATTGCCCAGGCGGCCTTCGTTTTCTCGTCGGAAGCCCCCGCACCCGTATTGCTGGACCATTACAACAATTGAGAGAGAAGGGCGGGTTGCGAGGGTGCATCATATAAACAATTTTTAGGTTAATTCACAAAGGTATGTTTTAACTACTGTTTACTTTATTCTAATTTTGGCCTTTCGTCGCGATGTGACTTGCGCTGTTCTTATGATATATTCCTACACAATGGGAACGAATGAGGGAATGGATACATCTCATCCGCTTCCAAACTTCGTTCTTCTATGTGCATTGCGTACTTCGTCCAAATTTCGGGGCTCAGGTTACGTGCCTCTAAAAGTACAAGCTCCCATGTGCATAGAGCATGGTTGAAACGGAAATATAATAAGCAGTACAATTACATTGGCTATTATTTATTTATTTCTTGTCTCCTATTTTCTACTCAGTATCTCTTTTCCCAGCATCCGTTCCCACTCATAAAGGCAGGTCTGTCGGCGAGTTTGCACGTAGTAATGATATTAATCATTGGTTTCAAAATTTATAGATGCCCTTCTTATCTGACTCCCGCAAGACGTCCGCATAATTCCGGAGGATTCGTCCTATTCCACACTTCCTTTTAGGCGCATGTCTAAAGAGTCATGCCATGGTTGAAGCAGGTTCATATTTAAAAAATAGACCTGCCTTGGAGGCCAATATGGAGGTGGATATGGGAAATACAGAGACACATTTGGCAGAGAACGAGCCAACATCACACAACTACGTTCCCGAACCGGAACCGCAAAATGGCACAACGAATGCTATAGCAATAGGGTCGGATACCGGTCACTCACATTCTTTATCGTTCGTCCTGCCTCCCTATATTTTCTTCTTCCCAGGAACATATTCGTCCCATCTTCCGTCTTACTTCTCCCTCCGGTTTACAGTTCACAAAACAAAACGCGTCACAGCACCATCCACACTCACACAGCAAACATTTATATAGATCCTCCAAGTCGCTTTCCGAACACATCATCGAAGACATACTCGAAAATGAACGCCGCTACTGCAACGAAACCTACTTCATGCCAAACGACGAAGCCGAACAAACCCGCTTATCAATCGAACACCAAATCTTCCTAATAATCTATGATAGCCAACTCACCAAAACCAAACTACCCCCAACAGTCTCCCGCATCCTAGACGTCGGCACCGGGACAGGCGACTGGGCACTCGGCATGGGTGAAATGTACCCAGACGCCGAGATCCTCGCCATCGACATTTCCGTCTTCGACTCAGACCCCGTCTCCATCGCGCCGCCCAATGTCTTCTTCCAAATCGACGACGCCGAGTGCGGCGAATGGAACTACCACCATCCCTTCGACTTCATCCACATCCGCGGCCTCTCGGGCGCCATCGCAGACTGGCCTGCCCTGTACAGCCAGGCTTTCAAGAACCTGGAACCGGATGGCCGCATCGAAGTCACCGATGTAGATTACACCTCCGGCCTGCTGAACGCGCGCAACGCGCCGGCCAACTCGTATCTGAGCATATTTTTATCCGCCATCCGCTCAGCGGCTGATGTGGCGGGGTACCCGCGCGACCTGGCACATCTGCGCATGGCTGCTTTGACGGCTGCGGGGTTTGAGCAGGTCCGGACATATGATATTCGGGTACCGATTGGGACGTGGTGCGGGGATGATGCGAAGGGGAATACGCTGGGGAAAATGGTGTTGATTGTGTTGTTGGAAGGGCTGGAGGCAGCGAGTATGCGATCATTAACCAAATATGTCGGATGGACGCCGGAGCAGGTGAGGGATTTATGTGATAAGGTAAAGATGGAGATTGTGATGGGAGCGGCGGAGGGGGCGATGGGGGTTGTGAAAGTGGTTACGGGGAGAAAACCGGGTAAAGACTCGGGGCTTGACTAATGATTTCATGATTAAACACTACGATTTTTTTTTATTTTTTTCATCCTTCATATCTCTTCGCCCGCGCATACATACATTTATTTTGCCTGAACATTTGGCGGGGCAGCACTTCTTGACTATGCTTTCCTTCTTGTATTTCATTTCTATTTCTATGCATGACCTTCAGCCAGGGTGCAGGGCTGAAGAAACCGCGGAGGCCTCCAATTATTTTTACAGCCTTTTCTTTTATTCATTCTGGAGAAAATAGGGGTTAATTATATCTCTGAGACCTGGTTTACCCTTTTCCCCTTGTCGATATAGAACAATATGTCATACTCAGCGTGTGTGCTCAGCGATGCCTTTTAACTAAGTTATGACCCATCGCCCTCAATCATATGGATAATATCTACAAGCTCATTCCTTCATTGGTACATCGTCATTGCAATCATCGATGGATCATCCTTTCATAGGAAAGAAACCAGAGTATCCATCGGTCAAGGCATTAGCCCCTATAATCATAATTATAACAATCTCAGCTCCAATCACTGATCACCCCCCGACCTACCCTTCAAGAGCATACCCAACTCCCTCCCCGCTCCCCATTTCAATAAGCCTTTTCCGCATCCTCTCCGCCCTCTCCCTCACCTCCCCTTCTAACCCGCTAAAAGCCGCATCCTCCCTATTAATCCAAAACCCAACCCCATGCTGCAACACAACCTGAGCCCTAACATTCGTTTTGGGCGTCTTCTTATCCGCCGCTTCCCCTCCAACATCACCACCACTACCGCTATTATCAACCGCCAATCCCACACTCCCATGCACCGTCAACCTCAACCCCTTCGGCAGGCCATCCTCGCCCTTAACCCCTGGATCCATCGCCCCATAGACCCCTCTATGCCAAATATTGCTATCATAGAACACCGCATCACCCGCCGCCAGCTTCACCACCAATTGGCCAGGCACATTATCCTCATACGGATCCGCATCGCGCTCTGTCTGCGTGCGCGCCCGCCGATGTGAACCCGGCACAACAATCAGCGACGCATCGTCGTACAGGGGAATATTGTACTGGGCATGCGACTGCGGGCGGTCGGGCGGGGACTTCAGCTTCAGGGCCGCCAGCTCGTCTTCCGGGCTTAGCGACGGCGGGGTGGGAATGTCGTCGCGGTGCCAGCGCAGGGCGAAGGGGACGTGCGTGGGCGCCACGAGCAGGTTGAGAAGCTCCATCGTTAGCGGTTCCTTCTCATCTTTGTCTCTGCTGTTCGCCGGCGACGGCGGGGGAGCACCGACGAGTTCTTCGACGATCGCGAGCACGCGCGGGGAAAAGTAGAGCTTGGCGAATTCGTCGCGGCCAGGCATTTCGGGATGCATGAGGTGCTGGACGCCCCAGATTCCGCCCTCTGAGGCCGGCGGCGGGGTGGAGGGCCATGGGGGGAATTGCTTGGGGACTGTACGGATATGTGGCCATTTGCCTGTCCGGCCAAGGTCGGAGGCGTGTGAGGCGGCGGCGCGCAGGGCGGCGAGTTGGGAGGGGGAGAGGAGGTTCGGGATCACGACGTAGCCATCGCGTTGGAGGGCTGTGAGATGGGGGGTGGGATCTGGTGGTGATGTCATTTTAAAGTTCTTTTATATCTAGCTGTTTTGGTGGTATTATGATTGAAAGGGCTGTGGGTTGCCTTAAAATATCATACAATCGGGATATCTATACGGAGTAGTATATCAAGAATAGGGTCTGGTCTCAAGACGCCGGGGATATATGCAGGGGATATAGGGGTGTTTATATGCAGTCCCTCGACTTCAGGGGGTTCGGGCGGACAATTTCTGCTCATTTGATATTCGGCATCTCAACTTCCCACGCACGGCGCTGCCCCGCAATGCGCACAAGTTAGCTTGACCCCTAAATCACCCCACATTCTCAAGCTCTCGAACCCATCCACTGGCAGCCGGTATCTCAGCAAGTTCAGCCAAAGATATGATCGCATGTGCACCACAAGCGATGCTAGGGTTGTATCCAGGCTGTGGTCGTGGGTCCGCATTTTGCCCGAAGCCCATGTTAACGTTTCACTGGGTTGTGATGGTTGCAAATCCACTTTCACCCTCCCAGTGTACTTACTGTACGATGTTACAATTCATAGCGGATCCTAGAGCGGGGAAGTAGTTCTTTGTCAATAATGAAGTGGAAGAATGTCCTCTCAGGCAATCTATATTGCGGTGAACTCAATATCACAAGGGATAAACACCAAGGACGGACGTATATTTATTATATTCTCTTCCTCGGCTCTTATTCTGTAATCATCCCATCGTGTCGGAATCTGGAACAATGTTGCATTTTCACATAGTTTCTTACCGGATTATATAGGCAAATCGAAGCAGCGGTTCAACGACCTTACATACTTCAATAGCGTTTTGATCCACCGCTGCTAGGCTCGTTAAACCCATCTCTCCATGGCTGTCTTAAATCCCCGCCGTGGTCCATATCCTGTTCCTTCATCAACGAGCAGCGTGGGAAATGAAAGGCGTCAAGTGTTGGAGTTTGGTCATTTCTCGTCAATTAGGACGCATGTTGCTGCGCTCAGGCTGGCAGACTGATGTTTGTAAAGTGCGTTGACGCGCGGATAGGGCTATTGGGGATTCGAGTAAACAAAGCAACAAATAGCAAATCGAGGTGAATGGAGTTGGAGCAGTTAACTATACGCAACTTAGAATTCCTGCAGACACACCAGCGGGCACCAAGGCAGCACTCGTCATATAAAATGTACAGTACAAGGGAGCAGTCCCAACCACATAACGTATACAGCCAGGTATGCTGCCAAGCAGGCAAAAAATGGCGCATAGGACATTGAATCCGAATGGAAATGACGTGGCCGAAGGTTTTCATTGCTTCTGAGGCATGTGGAGAAAAGGGGGGGATGTTCGGGTCTTGCAAGTGTAGTATCGATGAAAGCTGGGGAAGGCTGCGGAGATTTTTAAAATGTAGAAATATTGCCAGCGTAAGAAACGGACAACGGACAGTGAGGCGTATAGTAAGGCGATATGTCAAGACAAGATGTATGAACAACTCCTTTTTATTTTCTGGCACAAGCAACTAAGAATGAGCTCTTGGGATGAAATGGAAGACAATTGGGAAATGAAAAAATGGAGCAAAGCCAAAAAAGAAAACTCGGGATATATTTCTATATTCATTAGAATCATCAAGAAATGAACCAGGAAGTTAGAAAGAAAACGCTGAATATAAAGGGAAGCCAGTGGACGACGAAAGAATGCGAAAGGCAAGAAAAGCAAGGGGAAAAAAAAGGGTGCATATACTGGCAGGACAGATTACAACTGGAATTTCGTCCGTTGCTTCTCCATTCCACCCTTCCACTCCCATTCCTGCCCACTGGCCCGTTGTATTCCTTTATCAACCCTCCTCAACTTGAGTGTAAACCGCGGCCCTAACTCTTGTAAGCCAGTTCTGATTCCTTCCACCCCCTTTATCTCCTTCCCATCAGCTCCAACTACACTCTTCTCCGTTTCGCGCTTCTCGCGAAACACGTATCTGTGCCTTCTTACAAATATATAATCCCGTTGATTATGCAGAGTCACCACTTGCCTCCCTTCTAGGTCAGGCTGTGGCGGGAAAAGCGTCCGAAACAAATGCGCCGAGAGCATTCCAAGCGGGGTACGGAAGTTATTCAAGATCAACTCGGGCCAGTGGCCTGTGGGGTTTCCATGTCCTGGTAGTTTCTTACCCTCGATCCAGTTGCTGACGCTGAAGTGGAACGTTGGGCCTATGGGCAGGTGAACAATCGTGATCCCCGAGACGCGCTTTTGGTCTTCCTCCACAACCACCACCGCTGTGAAGTTTCGGTTTGAGGCAAATTTGGATATTTCTCTCACGGAGTATTTGTGGGCATATTTATGAGCGGAGCGGCGGATATAAACGCTATTAGGAAATAGGTCGGTGAGGAGATGTGCTTGCTCGTGAAGGGTAGAGTTGATAGAGGTGGTGATTAAGATTTTCGGCGTCGGAGGGGGCTCTTTGGTAAATAGGGTGGGAAATTTGGCAGCGAGGGCGTCAGGTGCGAGATCAAGATTTGTGCTTCTGGTGGATTGTGTAGGACTTGTCGCACGCTCTGTTGCAGATGGTAGTTTTGATTTCCGTGTGCGCGCAGACTTATGGTCCTGGTCCTTCTCATCTGCGTCGTCGTCGTCCTCGCTCTCGGAGGCGATCATGCTGTCTATCTCATCGTCTTCATTTCCGTCTTCGTCTTCGCCATCCTGCTCTTCAGTGCCGCTTGCTGCATTCATTTCGGCGATCTTCTCTTGCCGTACCTCCTCTTCCATTTTTTGTCTTTTAACCCGCTCCACATCGAAGCTCACTCCCAGGCCGTCCTCAACATCGCTCCCAACATCGTCCCACACTCGCTTCCTTTCAAGCGTAAGAGGTATATTCCGTCGCAGCCGCTCAGCCTTCAACTTTGGGTTCTTAGCCTCCTCCTTCTTTCTTGCGAATCGTTCTGCACGGGACTGCGAATCTTTGGCCTTCTTCCGTTTAATGTGTAGAATTTTTCTTTTATCCTTGTTGGCAGGCTTGTATTCCATCCCTCCGGAGGGGAGAAGCTTCGACCTTTTCGAAGGCATTTTGCGTACCCCTGGGCTGATCCCGATTCTCCCAATTGCTCCTAGATATAGGTTTGCTATGGTGTTTCTGTCGTGATAGCTCTTCAGCTTTTTTTCGTTCCGCAATAAATTTCAAGACCGGATAAATGTTTCGCCGGGCTAAAATTATTATGAGTCGAAACTCAACCTCAAAAAATACATCTTTGAGTCATTTATCCAAGTATTAAAGCACCGTCGTTGTCCTTCTTCTACATCTCTCCTATCTGCTGCTTCTCTCTTTCATTCTCTCATCCTGATCGCCTTCCTTTTTTCCTCCTTTGCCCTCTGCTACTTTTCTATAGACACAATCGTGTATGCGTCAATCCCTTTTTCGACTCCTTTCACGAGCTTCACGACCCCCCACTATCCAAGCAAGACAATTCTCCTGCACCCCACCGCCGCTGAGATTCCACATCGTAGCCAGCCCAAATAAGGCCAAAATGGCTACCAGTACTACTAAAACTGGGCAACCCCTCGACCGCCCTACCTTAGATTCCCTCCTTCGTCGACGGCTATTCTACACCCCCTCCTTTGAAATCTATGGTGGGGTATCTGGCCTTTATGACTATGGCCCCCCCGGTTGCGCCCTCCAAGCCAATGTCGTCGACATTTGGCGAAAACACTTCGTTTTGGAGGAAGATATGTTGGAAGTCGACTGTACAATGTTGACTCCGCATGAAGTGCTTAAAACTTCTGGGCACGTGGACAAATTCGCCGATTGGATGTGCAAAGACCCAAAGACCGGTGAGATCTTTCGGGCAGACCATTTGGTAGAGGAGGTACTTGAGTCGCGACTGAAAGGCGACAAGGAGGCGCGTGGCCAAAAGGTAGAGGTTGAGGAAGAGAAAGACGCCAAACGGAAGAAGAAGGTCAAGGAGACCAAGGCCGTCAAACTCAATGACGCTCTGGTCACCGAATACGAGGAAATTCTGGCCAAGATTGATAACTACGATGGCGAGGAGCTTGGGCAGCTTATCGTCAGATACGATATCAAGAATCCAACTACTGGAGGAGATGTTTTGCCCCCAGTCTCGTTCAACCTTATGTTCCAGACTTCAATTGGCCCAAGCGGCGGCGTGCCTGGATACCTCAGACCCGAAACTGCCCAGGGACAATTCCTTACGTTCCAAAAGCTTTTGGAGTTCAACCAGCAGTCAATGCCGTTTGCTTCTGCCTCGATTGGAAAATCATTCCGGAATGAGATTTCGCCCCGCTCTGGACTTCTACGGGTACGGGAATTTTTGATGGCCGAGATCGAGCATTTTGTAGATCCAGAGGGCGGCAAGAAGCATCCCCGTTTCCATGAAGTGCAGGATATGGAGCTGTCATTCCTGAACCGGGAGGTCCAGCTATCTGGCAGCACCAAATTGGAGAGAATGACCATTGGCAAAGCTGTCGCCGACAAGATAGTTGATAATGAGACCTTGGGCTACTTCCTAGCTCGCATCCAACTCTTCCTTTTGAAAATCGGTATCGATGAGTCCAAAATCCGGATGCGCCAACATATGATGAATGAAATGGCTCACTATGCCCAAGACTGCTGGGATGCAGAGTTGTTTACCTCCTATGGCTGGATCGAGTGCGTTGGCTGCGCGGATCGGAGCGCCTATGATTTGACAGTACACAAAAACAAGACCGGCGCCCCTCTCTTCGTGCGGGAAACTCGCGCTGAACCACTTCGGATTGAAGAGTGGCAGATAGACTTGGACAAGAAGAAGTTTGGCCCTCGCTTCAAGAAAGACGGCAAGACTGTCGAGGCTGCCGTCAACGCTCTGACTCAAGATCTTCGGGAAAAGCTATCGCTAGACCTTAAACAAGATGGTAAGATTGAAATAGATGTGGAAGGCGTTGGCTCTGGCAAGGTCGAACTCGAGAAGGACATAATCAATATTGAGAAGCGGACTCGAGTTGAGAATATCCGGGAGTATACTCCCAATGTGATTGAACCATCTTTTGGAATTGGCAGAATTCTTGCGTGTTTGATGGAGCACGTATACTGGTCAAGACCAGACGACGAGGCTCGTGGTGTAAGTCCGCCTTTTCTTTTGTTCATCTCACAAGTAACTTGAGCTCAAGTTATGTACAACATATATCTAACATAATTAATAGGTGCTCTCGTTCCCACCAATCGTCGCCCCAACAAAAGTCCTCCTGGTCCCACTCTCTAACCACCCGTCCTTCCAACCCCTTGTCCATCGCCTCACGCTCAAACTCCGCCGTCTTGGAGTGTCTAACCGAGTCGATGATTCGTCCGCGAGTATCGGCAAGCGATATGCTCGCAATGACGAGCTTGGAACCCCCTTTGGTATTACTGTTGACTTCCAGTCGGTGAAAGACAACACCTTCACACTGCGAGAACGTGATACCACGAAACAAGTCCGTGCCAGCGAGGAGGAGATTTGCAAAGCTGTCAAGTCATTGGTAGAAGGAGAGGAGACGTGGGAGGATATCAAGAAACGACTCCCTGAGTTTGTTTCGCAGGATGTGGAGTAATGAAAGGAATATAATACAAGCTAGAATTGGCATTTCTTTTAAAATAAATACCAGATATATGGAAGAGCTATGTGATGGGACATGCTGCTCTTCTCAAGACAATCAAAATAATCTTTCATATGAGCTACAGCACAATACTCTCCCTTTGATCTGCTCAAATTCAGCGGAAGACTGAACATCACGTGATTAAATGCCAGTCCCGTGATCTGACGACGTCAGTTAAACCCAAAAGCACAAGGAATAAACAACGAAAGAACAACTGGTCATCTTCGTCTACACTGCTTGACCGGACTATATACATTAATTTTTGCATATGTTATGGACCAATTTCCTTTTCCCAGCCATAGATTTTGACTTGTCCTTTGTGCGTACCATCAATACACAATAAACCAGCTGGACCTTTAACCTCCCAAGCTCCAGTAAACAGAACATGGCTCCAGATATTCCATCCGCCAAAATCACACTCTCATGTCCACTCTTCGGCGCGGATTTTGACCCTCGGAATAACAGTTTCCTTCTTGTAGGCGGCGGCGGAGGTGAGGGGCGCAGCGGGGTTGGAAATAAAATTGCAAGTAACTTCCGAACCATTACCGCAATCTCCCCGCAGGAAACTGAATATCTGGCTAATATTATCCGCCGCCAACCTTGACTATATATGTATAGACCTTGCTAAATACCTCCCGGCGCAACGAGATATCTGAAATTGTCGATATTGAATTATCCCGAGATGAAGACTCTGTGACCTCACTCGCCGTATCGAAGTCAAATGACAAGTCCATCATCGCTTTGGCCGGCATCAACAGCTCCGTTGCGGAGCAGCAACAGGACAATAATGAGCATCTCAGATCTTTTCAGCTAGATTACCCGCTCAGACAAGCGCCAGCCGGCTCCAACACCTCACTGGCAAAATCTGAAAAGGGAGGGAAGAAGCAGGAAACTCAGCGCGCCCGGCCGACAACATCCCCTTTATCGCGCGCGTCGCTGTTTAAGCCAAAGTATAAACCTAAGGAGAGGCGGGAAACATACCAGAGATTACTGCGGCTTTCGCCATGGAAGGGAGAGGATGCCCCCCGTATTGGCGCGGTAGCTACCGGTTTGGCTCCGGATGGGGAAATGGTCCTGTTCAATGCGACGTCTTCAACGCCTGGGGAGTCAGATATCCTAGGTCGGATCCGGCTAGAGGGTAAAGATGAGGTTGAGGATGTGGACATGCTACCAGGTAGTGAAGGCGGGGATGGGAAATTCAAGGTTGCGTTTACGGACGGGACATCTATTTACACTTTTAAAGTTGCTGCTTCGACGAAGTCGAACGCGACTCCGAAAACCAAGATAGCCTATACCCTGCCATTTCCCGATTATTTTGCAGGGACCAAAAGGAGAAGCAAAATCCGCGCTCTCAGATTCCTTTCCCCAACATCTTTTCTCGTCCTACTTAATCACCCAGACCGAACTGGCTGCGAACTAGCAATAATCTCCCTCGGCCTCGCACCAGAAGGCACCGTCGTCCGACGAACCAGGCTCCCACGCGCGATGAAAATCGGCCTAGGCCTGGACGTGTGTCCGCTCTCCGAATCGGCTATGGGCACCAGACAATTCATAATCGCAGTATCCGGCAACGACAACTCAATCCAGATCCTCACTCTCGAATACACTCGCAAAAACAAAAACCCCTTTGGCAAATTCCGCCCCTACGCCACCCTTCGCAATGTGCACCCTTTCTCCATGACGCGCCTTGTCTTCTCAACGTTTACCCCACCCACTCAACCTGTCTCCGCCGACGTACGGCCTCAGTACGTCAAACTCGCCTCAATAAGTGTCGGCAACACCGTCGTCGTACACTCTCTCCCCTTAACCCCTTCTCCCCCCAAATCCCGCAATCCACGCTACGTTCTCGTCCAACCGGGTCCCCCAGAGCTTCTCCAGACGCTGTTCAGCGGATTCATGGCATTGATAGTCGTGGCACTAGGCGCATTCTTCCTGCAAGCCTTCACGGAGATACGGGGTGGTGTACCACCAACGCTAGGAGCGCAGGAATGGCTGAGTCCCAAGATCCGCTCAATGATTGCGCGTCCATATCTTTGGGAAAACGGACTGTCGTCACAATATCAGAAATGGCGATCACCCACCGATATAGATACAGCTACAGCTACAGCATCATCGTCGGTATCGATCTCTGTAACGACGACGACGCTAACAAGCACAACCGACATCCCAATCGTGCAAACAACCCCAAAACCGAACCTCTTCGATTTGATTTCCTCCCTATCCCGCGCGGTGCCAGAAGCCACCCCGGCCCAAGAGACTCCCGACGAATCCGCGCCGGGATCTATCAAGATCATTGTCCATGAACACCCAGATGACCCATCTCTAGTCACTGTTACAGCCGTCCCCCACACACCTGGCGACGGAGAGAGTGACAGGGACAGAGAAAAACCCCGCAAGTGGGAGGATCTGCATGAGCACGAGCGTGAGCTGTGGAAGGAGAAACTTAGAGCCGCAGGTCATTGGGTTGTGGAGGAAGGGGAGGCGATTTTGAGAGGGTTGTTTTTTGGGCAGATCGCAGGAGCCATGGCGGGTGCGGTTGGGGGGGCTATGGATTGACGTGGGATTGTGTGAGGCGTTAAAACTTTTTTTGTTTTTTTGCTTTTTTCTTTTGGGTTATGAATCTACGAACTAGTTTTGTTGATATGGATTCGTTGCGGGGCGGAGGATTGGGGGTTGTTCCGTTTGGGCGGGCATAACACACATACTTCGCTCCATGACCGAGCTGACTGATTAGGTTCTTCGAAGAGCCTGAGGGAAACTACACCTTTTTCCTTCTTGGAGTTTGATCATTCATTGTACTTGCGTTCTTCGTCTGATATACCTCTAACCTATCCTGTCATGTCAACTAATTTACCTCTCTTACATCTCTCAAGTGATTATCTCCTTTGCCTAAAAGCACTGCCTTTTTTGTGTGCACTACATCCAGACAAGGCATCTCTTACTCTACATACCGCAAACCACCTACATAATGAGCTAAACTGCATAATGAACTAAGTTGATAGATCTTACGTTAATATCTTCTTCCCCCCCCCCCCTGTCCCTTATACAAATCTCCGAACCCACGAACCCGTA
>QGQJ01001182.1:0-18995 GCA_003206725.1 Blastomyces emzantsi
TTATTATTATTGTTATTATTTATTCTGTTTTCTTTTACTGCTGTAATGCCTTAATTAAAATGCTACTCAACCGTAAGAACAGGGAGGAGCGAAAAGCAAGATGATTTCCAATTAAACGCTCCCCCACACTTATCAGACATGATAGGTCTGTTTCATTACTCATTTAATTCAATATATAAAGAGCTCTCTCCCTTTCTGCTATCTCAAAAAGAAAGCCGGATTCAATTGTTAAACTCACCCGATGCTACCCAGATAAATTAAATGTATACAGCTCTGAGTAGTATAATAGATCTGAGAGAGTCACTTGAAAACATCCAACTACTAAATTATGCCACGAATGCCCCCTCCAAACCATCTTTAAAATAAGTAATTGAATAAGTTTTGCCCGGTTGAAATTTTTTTTTTTTTGTAACTTTCCTCATTTCAATTTTTTGTTTTCTTTTGCATGCTTTTTCACTTTTACATCTCATTGCATTTCTATAGCAGTGAGTAAGTAAGTGAATGGTCTATCCTATTTCAATTTCTTCTTCCCTTCCCAACTTCCAATAAAATGCCCGACAAAACCCATTGCATCCGTTTTTCCGTGTCTGTTGCGCCGCCCCTTTTTTGAACTTTTGAAAAGGGAAATCCCGTTTAATTTTATGCACTCACCGAACCGAAGAGAATAATCAATAATAATAATAATAATAATAATAATAATAATAATAATAATAATAATGGAAAAGGTTACACATGAATAAAATAAGAAAAACCTGAACACGATGATGCCGGTAGTGGTGACGATGGCTCCGACGATGATGCTGAAGGACTTTTAAAAATTGTAAGTGAAAGGAGGAAAATATGTTGGGTAAGAATATGTATGGGGAAAGTTAAAAATATATATGTCGTATGGCGGGGGGAAACGTGAATGCAGAAATGAACGTCACCCACATGGTAGGATGGTGGGATAGGATATAAAAAGTAAAAGCTAAATAGCTAGAGGGGCAACGGGAATGGGACTTCCAATCCCGTTTATTCCAACTTTTGCTTTCGCCTTCTGTTCCTCGTTTTTTTTCTCTTTCTTTTTTTCCCCCTTTCACCTTCTTTTCCGGCTTCCCCCTTCTATGCTCGTGGCATATTCTTTCGAGAGCCCGGTTTCATCTTTTAGGCCACCCTGCAACCCCGATTCAGTCTCCATGTCGAGAGGTTATATATCTATATATATATATGCCCTTCACGCCCACAACGGTGGATGAATATACTCCGCCGCCCGATCCATCAAATTCGGCAACGTCCACTCTCCACTCGTCGTGCTCTCTGGTGTATGTGGCGGGAGCGACTCAGGCTTTGCCGGAAGGGTTAGACCCGCAGCGCTACATCCCGTTGTCGACGCCGGGAATCCAGCTCCAACAGCAGGCGAGGAATTAGATGACTGCGTGGGTATGGCGGTGGTGGTGCCGGTACTGTTTGTGCTGCCAGTGGCAGCGCAGCCATGAACGACCATATGCAGCGGCGCTGCCGATGGGCTTTTCTTGTGCTGCACCTCCATGCTGAAGGCGGCGTTGAGTTTTTGCAGGGCACGGAGCGATTTGGTTAGGGGTTTTGCCCACTGGGTCTGAGTGTCAGCTACAACAGAGATGGGGAGCGGGGCAGTGGAGGCGATGGAGACCGATACTGGGTCATAGCTTGGAGTGGATATGTTTGTAGTGCCGTTGATCATGTCAGATCGCTCTATCTTCATGGTGCGGTATGGCTGTTGCGGAGAGTGCATCCCGGCAGCGCCAGTAGCAGTAGTAGTGGTAGCAGGGGCGTTAAAGGCGCCTTCAGACACTGCACGTTCTGCTATCACTGATTCGAGCCGGCGGAGCAGTTGCAAGATGTACCGGTCGTTTTTAGATTCGCCAATCACGGCGAGGAGGAAGGCGGAACTGATTGCGCGTTGCAGGCCGATCCATGATCGCCCAGCCTGGGGACTGATCGAGTGTAATTCTATATAGGCCTCTATGGTGCAGGCGAGGGCGGCGATGCAATCCTTGCGCATGGCTACCCAGGAAGGGTCCTTTGACTCGGCGTTCTTCAATGCGGGTCGACAGAGTTCTGACGTTACATAAGATGAGTGTAGTTTCAAGGCTAATCTTTGGATGTGGTCGAAGTGGGTGAGGCAGGATGCCGGATCGCGAAGGTGTGGGGATACATCTGCCATGATTTTTTGAAGTTCATCCCTGTACGCCTGGATTACAGTGACACTCATGTGCGACTGTGGTGATAGCATGCGCCCCTTGAGAATTTCCAAGGTGAGTGAGATTATCCGGCTGAGAGTTTCAAAGTAAGAGCGATGCCCTGGCTGTGAGGCCGAATGGTAGGGTATATCGGGTTGGCTAAACGCCATCGTGGATGGTCTATCATACGACAGGGAGAAGTGACTATCTTGCCATGCCATCGACCACCTGCGCAAGTAAGTAAGCATTAGGTTCTAACAAGCTATAGAAATGACTAGAGTGGATAGTGGAGTCTTACCAAACTCTTCGCCGAATGTATCTTTCAGTGGATGAAAACTTGTTCGACTCTACGTGTAAACCAAGAGCAAGACCCATTCTTAGAGTCATACCTGTGAAAGTAATGTTAATATCGTTTTACGCTTCTTAAATAATTGAGGTGAAGTAAATTGGCATTCGACACCACACTCACCTAGTAAAACGTATGAGACGCCGGGATTCATATTGTACGAAAGGACGTTACCAATAATAAGCAACGTCTGTATCGCTTCGAGCGTCGGTTGAGACAAGAAATTCGTCATTCGTAAAAATTGATATGAGCAGCATACTAAACGTGTATTAGACTTATCCACAATGGAAACTAGGAGTATGACGGGGGCAATTCAGAAAAGAGACATACCGTAAACTTGGGAGGTCAACTCCCTCTCTTTGCTAGGAAGGTCGGATGACTGGCATCCCGCAGCCAGTGCGGCAAAGAGCAACCCAACAAAGGCCAGGCTCATCCCGTAAGGCCTGTCCGTATCCTCGCTAGATTCTTGCTGAAGACCACCCCACAGCATCCTGTTTTGAAGGAGGGCATTTAGATTCGCTTCAAATTGTTCGATGTCAGGAATAACCGGATAGATTGTTGTGCTGACATCACGGTAGCTTCGAATGAACCTAAAGCAGAAGAAATAGAACCACAAGAGTTAGACTATTAGTAAAAGGGTGCTGGTGGAACTGGGGAGGGAGGAAGCCAAAAAATTAAATAAAAAACTTACATCCTACACTGGTCATCGTCGGGTAAAACCGCGCAAACAGCACGCATGTCGAATGTACGTATATCAGTGGACCAGAGGTCAACGAACGGGTATGTGGCCGATTCATTATCAAGTCCCAGCTTCGGAAGAATGCCCCCTTCAAGTAACGCCTGGGAAGCTTCTTGCGAAGTGCCCGATCGACCAAGAAGGTATGCCAAGACGGACCTTGATCCCAGATGTACGGTCCCATTGCCTAGCTCATTTGACGCATGTATTCCTTCACGGTCCGGAAAGCCATCCGCCGAACGAGCACCTGAACTAGCACTTGGGATTGTCGATGATATAGGCTGGCCAGGTTCCACCTGCTCGAGCCCCATTCGAAGCGATGAGATCATATTTTCCATATCCTTCAACTTGGCGCACACAGCCTCCCATTCCTCCTTGGGAATCGCCACTTTGGCTGAAGCACCCGTAGTGCCAACTTGCAGCTCCGCCGGGCTCACTCGGAGGCTGCCAGTCTCAGCTCCATTGCTGGTGGTCGCTGCAGCTGCAGCATACGCCTGGGCTGCTGCTACCTGTCGCTTCTTCGAAGGCCGTTCGTACGAACATAGATCCGCATGGTCTCGCTTGACGCAGCCGTCACAGGGTAGATTGCGATCACATTTCACCTTGCGGGTGTGACAGGGGTAGCAAGCTTTGGGTTCGCGCGCCTTGCGTTTGGTGCGAATAATTGCATCCACCTGTGCCTGGGGTAGTTCGGAAACGGGGGTTGAAATGGAGTTAAGCGGGGAGGTGGTGGCGGCACCAGTGGAAAGTTGTAGCGACATGATTGGGTGAGTTTTTATAAAGAGGGTCTGCTGTTGAGAATGAAAGGCATTGGGACCATCGTTACTATTCACAAACGGATCTATATAAAAGCTAGGTATTTCGACTGGTCAATGCATAGTCGTCGATTGCATCTCGGGGCGGCGGAGGGTGTTGGATGTTGGTGGATGATGGATTCGCGCGCTGGGCGGCTGAACTTTGTCTTGCAGCTCTTGGCGACTGCCCTTTACAGGTTTAGGCGCTGCCTGACATAATCAACCCCCAGAGCCAGGCAAAGCCCCAGATTCCGTGGGTGTAATCCGTAGGTGGGTCAGGGCTGCAGAAAATTGAATGTGAGCACAGAGCCCATTATAATGAACTTACACTAACTAACCTGGCCAATGCGCAAGACTGCTTTAAGTAATACAGGTGGTTTCTGCCTGAGGTATGTGGCGTTGGTGTATTTTACTGCAGATGAGCTGCTTATCAGACACCCCGCCGGATCAATGATAGTCCGATAATGGAATGAAGTAAAATTTTCTTTAAATTATTTTTATATATATCATGGCTATAATCGATCGGGTTCCATAAACATTTTGATCTATGATCTATGCCCAAGAAATGGTATCAAGCGCTGCATGTTTTCGCCAAATCAACAGGCCAATGAAAAGCAACTAAAACAACTCGCTCATTAATTATTTTTTATGCCACGAGGTAACCAATTGATAAAAGGGAAAAAAGGGAAAGAGATTAAAACCGAAAGAGAATTCGGGTGGTAGGAAATATAGGGCATTGAGAAAGAACACAAAAAGGAAACAGAGAAGGAGAAAAGGAAGAATTGTCGAAGAAAAACGTTGAAATGGCCAGCATTTTGTTCTCGTGTTGGAAACCACGAATACCAGGAGTCCTGTTGGCCACTAATTCCAGCCTCATGGTATCCTGCTAGAGAATAAATGTGCTCCAGGCGTACGGATTATGTTGTCAGAGTATTATTTCTCTGGAATTGCTTGCTCCTCGTCGTCAACAAAGGCGTATCTGGAGTGCTTCCGAATCGCTTCACCCTTGAAATAGAAAGCGAATGGAATTGCGCAGCAAGCCAATCCAAGGAATGCGATAAGTGAGCTTGCCCACTGGTAACCCAGCCTATTGTACATCTGGCGGGTAAACAGGACGACCGACGCACCCCACATGGATCGCAAAAAGGTTTTGGCGGCAAGCGCGGAAGCAGCCTGATGTTGATAAGTGTCCACTGCAGATATTGTGTCAGCGTGACGTCATAGCCAAACCATTTGACAGGACCAAGGCTTACCTAGATAATTATTACATGAGTTGTACAAAAAAATGAATCCAAATCCAACTGGGAAGCCTCCAATTGTCGGCCCAATCCAATGAATGCGAGAATATGAGGTCCACGCAAAAATGAACATTCCAATTGGAATAAACCAGCAGGACATCATCATAGGAATCAAACGCATCTCTGCAGGGGGCTTTCCGCCATATTTTCGACTAAGCTTTATGTAGTGGTTGTTGACAAGTGGAGCACAGCAAGCGCTGGCGAAGACTCCGATTGCGAGAGGAATAAACATCAGGCCAGTAATACCAGCGGAATAACCTTTTCCTTTCTGATAAACGATCGGAAATCTGGAAAGGGAAAAGTTAGTCTCACGTTTTGTGGTAAAGCAACAATTCTAGTACGTCATAGGCAACTTACGCAATGAAAAACATGTAGAGTAGCCCGTATAGAATGGACATGTAAATCGAAAATAGTAAAACGATGGGTTCCAAAAAAAGAAGCTGGAATGGCCGGAAAAGGAACAAGCGCAGCTTCTCTCCTAGCGGTCTAGAATCGAGGTCTTGTTCTGTCACGTATCTATCGTTCTTTGTCTCTTCTCTCATCTTTTTGGCCCTTCTGGCGAGAAGCGTGGGAGTGTACGTTTCGGGCACGGTGAATGTGATTAGCACCCAGACAGCTCCTGACACTATGAGCTGAAGCCAGTAGAGCCATCTCCAACCTTTTGCATCGGACAGGAATCCACCAATAAGTGGGCCGGCTGCAGGTCCGATGAAGGGTGCAGCACTAAACGCGGCCATCGGAACACCACGCTCTTCGTTTCGCCACATGTCTGCCAAGGTACCTCCAACAAGCGTCATGGGCGCACTGAATGCGATACCTGCAATGGCACGGCAAACGACGAGGGTTGCGAAGTTCTTGGCCACAGCACAGGGAATCAAGAAGACGACAGCGACCAACAGTGTAGAGACGTATACTGGCTTTCGTCCAATCATTTCTGACATCGGGGCAAATACCATTGGTCCTGTAAATGACATAAGGTCAACAAAATATACCTAGGTACTTCCAAACGACAAAATTTTCAAAGGGGGCGAGATGCCAAACTTACCAACACCAAATCCAATAACAAAGACTGTGATCGTAAGGAGTGCCACAATTTCCCCTACGTCGAATTCATCCGCCACTTGGCCTATACCAGCTGTGATCACACTGCTATCAAAGGCGACGACGAAGCATGTAATAGCTACAACCATCGTGATGTACCATTTCCGACCTTTGCTCCAGTTCTTGGGGTTTTCTGGATCGTCGAGCTTGAAAGTAACGAGATCATAGTCCTCGATCTTCCCAGTAACATTGGATTTGACTGGCTTTATGATCCGGCCTTCTCGAGTTTCTGTCGTATATTCCTCAAGGGTAGCGGTCGGCCGGAGGATGCGGGATGGAAGATCAGTGGGGTCAACCGTGTCTGGTAATCCCGCAGAGTAGGTCGGCGTGCGCCTAATCGAATCAACGCGGAGTGGTTCTTCGTCCATTTTCAACAATTTTTCACCATGGGATGGTAGATTCAAGATAACAAAATCGTAAGAATTTGAGATGGACTGGGCGCCTGGCAAGTTTATATATATCAGGGGGATAAAATTCTGACTAGGGTAAGGCGGCACCTCGGCGGTATCGGTAACTTCATTGTGGGAACAGGGACGAGATAGTCCCATAACCTAAATGAAGCACATACAGGTTTGTATGCTTATTTATTATTGGATATAAAAACATCGTAGGAAACGCAAGAGGTGCAGGAGGTGACTCTGTCGGCGCTCGGTGCACTCTCGGGAACTGCTCGGGACCCACCATTACCGACAATATTTCATGGCACAAAAAAAGTTAATCAGAGGACAGTATTCTAGATGTGAACTCCGGTCTATTGTGCGAGTAACTTGTTTACTGTTGGCCAGCGGATACAGTAAGCATCATATTTGGGGGTCAGTTCTTGTTCTTTGATGATTAGGTAGCTAGCTGAAACCATCAGTTCAAAGTAGTTTAAAGGCTGAGAACAGGTGGCTTGACAATATCTAGCTGTAAATAGGAGAACAAAACAAGGGGTGCGAAGCAAATTATGTACGAGATTCAACAGCTTTCAGAGGGCAAAGTGGGCTTGAATGTTTTCTTTGGCGCCGGATCGAGATTGTTATAGTCTGCTGCCACGAACGAAATAACAAGGAGGGGCTTCGTGGCCGTTGAGGAATCGAAAAACTTTAATAGGATCTAGAATATATAATTAGCACCTTCTCGAGCGTTTAAAAAGATTTTTCACCTATCGACCGCATGTTGATGTATCCAACTGGAAGCTCGATCTATGTATGTATGTACATAATAAAGTACGCATTCCTCGCGCAATCCTGAGGAAGTCCGGGTTGTCGACGGGACCTAGTAAGGTGGGGCGCGCTACCCGGGCAGTTGGACTGGTCCGTCCTTCTTCCAGTGTCCGATGGATATAAAAATAAAAGTTGGATCTCTCCGGATCAAACGGCCCAGGACCTGATCTTAGAAAGACTTAGTTATTATTTTCCGTCTTTGGGTAACTAACTCAGTGAACGAGTGGGAGCTGAGCAAGCTGCCTCGCTAATGGCGCGATTCGACCCTCTCGAGCGCCAAGCAAGCGCGTAGAATAAGGGAATGTCAGGTTTGGCAATCGGAGTTTCAATATTAGTACTTTTTTCTTTCTCGTACTTCCCACGAGAATTTTTTTGGTTTCATAAAACCGCTCGTCTACCCTTTGTGCCGGGTTTAGCTCGGAAGGCTCAAATCGTCAAAGAAATTATCACGTGATCCATGACGCGAAGTAGCTGACCATGGCATGGCTGGTGAGGAAAGACAAATCGTAACCTTTTAGAGATAAAGGTTTGCCAGAAACAGTCCGCATATTTTGGAGTTTTGTCAGAGGGTTCACCGAGATTTAACTCAATGGCGATTTGGCCACAGATTCTCCAACTCAAATGATCTTGTTAACATAGTCCATGATCTCGCAAAAGTCTGGAAATGCTCCTAGGAAATCATTTTTGGCCAGCCTAATAAGGTTCCTCAAGATTGTTGCTAGACCTCGTGCAAGATGTGTGTAGTTCCAGCCCTTTTACCCCCAAATGTAGCTTCAAATAGCTACTGTGAAAGAGCAGGGAACAGCATGAAGCAGCTGTGAGTCCGTGTCATTATAAACATTGCGTGAAATTGAGATCTCCTTTGTAATCCATTAGTTACACTGGGGCCGATCCCACAGCGCCAACAACAGAAATTCTGTATCGACACTCCAGCGAGAGGGTGCTGGATGACTCGTCATTTTTGTGTCCCTCTCTGACAAACGTTGGACGATGCCCATTGATATGTAACTTAGGCTACTGGGGCAAAAGAGCTCAATCACCAACGGTGCCATATTGGTAGAAAAGAGGACGAACCACCACCCAAGCCAGGCCAAGCCAAGCCTCCAACTAATATTGTCTAGCTGACTCATCCTTTGCCCACCTGCCCAGGTGCGGGCCTGGGCCTGCCTGTTTTAAGTTAACGCGAGGCAATCCGCCTGCCAAAAGCCTATCACCACGTGACTCATCACGAACAAATTCTCGGGCTTGGCGTGGAACATTTTGCCCACACCGAGACTCATAGGAAGAGCAACTGGAGAGTTGATATTGCTGCGGATGGCGGGTTAGCAGATGTTTAGATAGTGTGAACTCTTCTTTACAAAAGCCCTTGGCTCGGGGCATCCCCCTATCGGATCCAGCTTCTCGCTAGCTAGTCCAAGTGAGTGAAATAGACATGGAGTATTTCTTTGACATCCCACATTGGCTGACAAGACGTGAATTTTGAGCAGCTGCATTTTGCCCAGATACCCATTTGCATTGAGTGGCATTCGCAATGTCTTCCTCGCTGTCCACTTATTTCACAATCCCGGGCTCGATTGCCTTTTCTCAATCCCGGAGCCGCTCCATTGCGGAAAGCATCGGGGTGAAGGATGTGCGGGCTCAGTGGGTTCATTATGTTTATGCTGCTGGGGACTTACAGCAAAGCGAACGCACGGTTCTAGAACAACTTCTGCATTACGGAGATATTGTGGGCGTTCCGGCCTCGTTTGAGCCAACAGATGGACCATTCACAGTTTATCACGTTACCCCACGAACCGGCACCATTTCCCCATGGAGTTCCCAAGCGACCGGAATATCCCATGTTTGTGGCCTTAAAAGTAGCGTCAAGCGCATTGAGCGCGGCTTGCGAATCTCATGCCTGCTTGCTGAAGGACGCGAAGACTTGGACAAGGCTGCGTTGGACGTTCTTCATGATCGAATGACTCAAATCATTTCTAAAAATGAGCCAGATCTTCACCTCATGTTCTCGGAGCATCAACCTCTTCCCCTTGAAACGATACCCCTTTATGGAGAGGGCAAATCTCCGGTGGAGGTTCTGCAAGAAGCAAATGCCCGACTTGGCCTGGCATTGGACCAATCTGAAATCGACTACCTGGTCGATGCGTATGCTCCTGGTGGCCCAGTGGGTCGGCCTCCCACCGACGTCGAGTTGTTTATGTTCGCACAAGTTAATTCTGAGCATTGTCGCCATAAACAGTTCAATGCTACCTGGATCATTGACGGCGAGGAGAAGCCCCATACGCTATTTGGGATGATAAGGAATACTCACAATAAACACCCGGAGCACACTATTAGTGCATACAGCGACAATGCTGCTGTTCTAGAAGGAGAAATAGCCAGTTATTGGGCCCCTAGCCCGGTAAACGGAGAATGGACTCAGACAAAAGAGCAGGTTCATTTCTTGGCCAAAGTCGAAACGCACAACCACCCCACCGCGGTCTCGCCCTACCCTGGCGCCGCAACTGGATCTGGAGGTGAAATTCGTGATGAAGGAGCTGTTGGCAGAGGTTCGAAACCGAAAGCCGGTCTTAGTGGTTTCTGTGTTTCGGATTTGTTGATTCCAGGGCATAAGCAGCCTTGGGAACTCGATGTTGGAAAGCCCAATCATATCGCAAGCAGTTTGGATATTATGCTTGAGGCTCCGATCGGCAGTGCTGCATTCAACAATGAGTTTGGAAGACCGTGTACAGCCGGCTACTTCCGAACCCTCCTCACCAAAATCGATATCGGGGATGGAGAATCGGAGCTTCGAGGCTATCATAAACCCATTATGATTGCTGGTGGCGTTGGGACTGTACGGCCACAACACGCACTTAAAAATCCACACACCGTCAAACCGGGTTCATATTTGGTGGTCCTTGGCGGACCGGCCATGCTCATCGGTTTGGGTGGAGGTGCAGCTTCCAGTATTGCATCTGGAGAAGGCTCCGCAGATCTAGATTTTGCCAGCGTCCAGAGAGGAAATGCAGAAGTCCAACGCAGAGCACAGGAAGTCATTAACGCCTGCGCGGCTATGGGAGCCGACAACCCCATTAAATTCATCCATGATGTCGGAGCAGGAGGCCTATCTAATGCTTTACCTGAACTTATTCATGATGCTGGGCTGGGAGCGAAATTTGAGCTCCGTGAGATTGACAATGCTGATAAAGGGATGAGTCCTATGCAGATATGGTGCTGTGAAGCGCAAGAGCGATATGTTATGGCTGTAGGAGAGGAAGGCATGAACAAATTCATGGCGATTGCGAAACGGGAACGTTGTGGTTATTCAGTTGTTGGCCGCGGACTAGGTCAACCTGAAGAAGACAGGAGGCTAATTCTTCTTGACCGAGATTCTAAAAGCCAACCCGACCCAATCGACCTCCCTCTTTCCGTACTCTTCGGAAAACCACCGAAAATGACGAGGAACGTTACATCTAGACCACTTTCTCTTCCTCCCTTCGACTCCAGCCTTCAAACCTATCTACCTAACACCCCTAAGGATGGCTTGTTTAACGAAGCTGTCACTAGAGTCCTCAATCTACCAGCGGTTGGTTCGAAATCGTTCCTCATCACCATTGGCGATAGAACCGTAGGTGGACTGACGGCGAGAGATCAAATGGTTGGACCTTGGCAAGTTCCTGTGTCAGATGTCTCTGTTACGGCAACATCATTGCTGCAGGGAATGAAAACTGGTGAAGCTATGGCCATGGGAGAGAAACCAACCCTGGCCTTAATTTCACCAGCTGCTTCTGCAAGAATGGCCGTTGCCGAATCAATCATGAACATTGCCGCCGCTGATGTGCTTGGCCAATTAACCCGTATCAAGCTCTCGGCCAATTGGATGTCAGCAGGAAGCCATCCTGGAGAAGGTGCGGCCATATACGAAGCTGTCGAAGCCATTGGGATAGACCTATGTCCAGAGCTACGCATTAGTATTCCTGTTGGGAAAGACTCAATGTCAATGAAGATGAAGTGGAAGGATGAAAAATCTCAAGAACCACGTGAAGTTACAGCCCCATTGTCCGTGGTGATCTCAGCGTTTGCGCCTGTTGGCGACATACGTAAAACCTGGACACCAGCGCTCCGCAGATATGAGGAGGTGGGCGAGACTGTGCTTATGTTTGTTGACCTTTCATTTGGTCGCAAGGCGCTTGGAGGGTCCTCACTCGCGCAGGTGTTTGGACAAGTAGGGAATCAATGCCCCGATGTTCACGAAGTCCAGCTTCTGAAAGACTTCTTCGACGCTATCCAACAACTTCAAGATACCGGTATCGTCCTTGCCTACCACGATCGATCAGATGGCGGTCTATTCACCACTATCGCTGAAATGATGTTCGCGGGTAGATGCGGGGTTAACATCATGCTCGATGACATATGTCAAAGCCCTGATACTCGTCATGTTCTCGAGACTCTTTTCAATGAGGAGCTTGGCGCTGTGTTCCAGGTGCGTAAAAACGATGAGAATACATTCCGAAGCTGCTTTTCCACCTGTGGCCCTCCGCCTGGCTTGATATTCCGAATCGGGGAGGTACCAATCAAATCCAAACAAGACCTTGTCATTTACCACGATTTGGTCCCGGTCTATCGGAATTCTCGTGCCAATCTGCAACAGGAATGGGCCAGCACGTCCCACCAAATGCAACGACTCCGCGACAATCCCGCAGCCGCAGAGCAAGAGTACGCAAACATCCTTGACGACGGGGATCGGGGCTTATCATACAACCTCTCTTTTGATCCAAAGGAGACCGTATTGCCTCTGATAACTAACCTTACTTCTCGCTTCTCCCCCTTCTCCGCCAAGCCACGGGTTGCGATCCTCCGCGAACAGGGCGTTAACGGCCAAGCTGAAATGGCCTTCGCTTTCAATATGGCCGGCTTTACCGCCGTTGACGTGCACATGACAGATATTATTTCCGGACAAGTGTCTCTCTCATCCTTTGTCGGCCTCGCAGCTTGCGGAGGGTTCTCATATGGTGATGTTCTCGGTGCCGGTCAGGGCTGGTCTAAATCAGTGCTCCTGCATAAAGACACCCGCAATGAATTTCAATCTTTCTTCCAACGCCCAGATACCTTTACCCTCGGTGTCTGCAACGGCTGCCAGTTCCTTAGTCGTCTCAAGGAACTCATCCCGGGCGCACAGGACTGGCCTAGCTTTGAACGAAACGCGAGCGAACAGTACGAAGGCCGCGTCTGCATGGTCGGCATCAGCGATCCGGACCCGGCAACACCCAGCGTTTTCCTCCACGGCATGCACGGTTCCAGCTTGCCCATCGCCGTCGCACATGGCGAAGGCCGTGCATCGTTCGCGAACTCCAGCTCAAACGCGGAGAGTCTTGTGAAAGAGAATCTCGCACCGATCCGCTATGTCGATAACTCCTCACTAAAACCTACAACGAAATACCCGTTCAACCCTAATGGTAGCCCAGCAGGCATAGCCGGAGTCCGAACGCCTGATGGAAAAGTCTTGGCTCTGATGCCGCACCCTGAGCGGACTATAATGGCAGGCGTTGGAAGTTGGATACCACCC
This sequence comes from Blastomyces emzantsi, assembly GCA_003206725.1. Taxonomy (NCBI): domain Eukaryota; kingdom Fungi; phylum Ascomycota; class Eurotiomycetes; order Onygenales; family Ajellomycetaceae; genus Blastomyces; species Blastomyces emzantsi. The sequence goes on from QGQJ01001182.1 coordinate 13,224, forward strand.
GAGAAGGTCGAGGAATGGGGCGATATCGGTCCCTGGGGGCGGATGTTCTACAGTGCAAGAAGATGGGTTGGCTAGATTACGCTAAAAGCTCTCCTTTTTTATTGTCATTACGTCTTCCGTGACCTCTGTTTTGTCCCAGTTGTAAAATCACCCTGTGGGTACGAAGTGTACCAATTGTCATGTTCTCCCTCTACCACCGCCCTGCTTATGGCTGCTTTCCTGCACACCTCTCGATTTCTTTTGCATGTCCGAGCACCAAAAGTTGCATGTTCATCTTCATACATAGGTAATTATAGAAATCATATAAACAGACGCAAGTTTTGATTATATAAGGACGCGGGTCTCTTTAAGATGCGGGCTTAAATAACATATGGCTCTTAGGGTATAGGCACCAGTATTTCAGGATAGCTCTTATCGACGGGAGTATCCAGTTTCAGAGGCACTGGTATCATCAATTATACAATAGATGTAGCAACCAACGTGGCTCATGACCTGTACAAGGCGAACATAAGAAGCCTCGAGCCCTATCTTCGACAACTCATCATACATGTCCGCCTCTGCTCTTCCTCCACTCTAATTTCTCCGCGAGAATCTCCCAACTATGGTGGCCATCCACCCGTCCCATGCCCCGCAAACCTGCCGTAATGAACGAACATAGACGTTCAAATTTATCCCTAACGCCTATTAATCGTTTCCTATACGAGGTCTCAATAAAGGAGACACTAGTCAAATTCCCCTCGTCCATCATGCTCTCATCAGCATCATCTACGCTATCATGATCTGCAACAGAGCTAGATTCACTGGCTTGGGACCGTGAACGACGACGCGACTGGTGAAGACTCCCACTAGTCCTGTATCGACGCCCGGTAGATGAATGGAATGATTTACTGATTCCCTGGTCGAATTGGTTGTCGCCGTGACGCGAGATTTGAATGTCAGAGAAATGTATGCACAGGTCAAGAAGGGATATGATTGCTTGGTATATAGGGGCGAGATTGGGAGATAGTAGGCATTGGTCTTCCAATGACGAGGTGTAAGAGTCGTGGGCAGCTATCATCCCATCTACATCTTTCGCTTTCGATAGCGATTGCTTCATGCTTGTAGTCGAGCTGCAGATGACAAGCTGTGTGAGATGTGCGTAGAGGACGTTTAGAAGCCAGAGGAGGTGGTGTCGGATGCTGTACCCGAGAATATCGTCTTTCTTCTCACTTTCGGTCTCGGAATGTAGCGATCTCAAGAGACGCTGTCGCTCCACGACATACTTGGCTCGTCGTATTTGCATCAAGAAGGTTGACACACGTCTATATGTAGAAAGCGATTGTTTGGTGATGATATTAGCCACTGGCCAAGGAAGAATATAGTCCACGGCGATGGCCTTCAAGATCTGAGCGGAGCGACAATGGTATTCAAAATCCTGCGGCCCGATCTGCTTTGATCTGATTATGAGGCGACTGGGGTCGATGCATGCTAGGCTACCAAATGTCCCCTGGGCTAACTCGGTAAGGAAGAACCTATCATTCCAGGACTGAATTCCTTTATCAATCAAGTCGAATACTTCGTGATCGATTATCGAGGAGAGGGACATATCTTTTCCTAAGTATATGTATTCCAGCGCCTCCAAAGAGATCCACAGGCCACACTGTTCGTCAAGTTGTTTCCGAAGCAAGTTCGAAGCAAAAGCGTGGTTCGAGTCAATGAGTCGATCGAATGTGCGCTCTAGAAGTACTGGGAACGGTAGCAACGGGGAGAAGTGGTCGGATGAACAGATATCCTCATACGAAAGGTTCATACTTTTTGGAGTCTCTAAAACTTCTGGATCCAAGCCAAGACGGCGAAGGAATATCATACCTTTTCCAGTGGTAAAAATCTTTTTGGCTGCAGGATGTAGAAAATTAGGCGCATAAAGCCGTCCATGGACCTCATCCAGTATAAACCATTCGTGCCAGAGTGTCCTCAAGTCAGTGACTTGCTCTCCCGAGTCAGAGACGAAAAATGTACCCAAAGTCCTGTCCAGCTGTCCATTTTCTATCCACAGCCGTATTGGTCTTGCGTAGACTTCGAAGCATTTGAAAAATATCTTAGCCACATGCTGGAAAGTTGTATCGTCTCCGCATGCCTGTTTCGAACAAACAAGATCGTAGAGCAGATCTAGGCATTGGAACGCCTCGTTTGGCGACTGATCCGCTAGTTTGTTGATGAGGTCTGACAATTCTCGTAGCAAAGACGTTTCTTCGTACACATTTGAGAATAGTCGAATCAAACTCGGCGTAGCAGCCTCAGCTGTTCCAGAGTATTCCGCCTCTATATTCGATAGGTCTTTGTTAAATTTACACAAGTGAAATTCCACCTCACGCTGAAACATCTGCATAAATTGAAGTTTCTGAGGATGCTGTGCAAATTGCCGAATAACATGTAATTGGGCTCCTAGGACACCAAATGACCGAAGCAAGTTCCCAAAAGCGATTGGTGACGCATGGCGCAATCTAAATCTTCGATCGACTTCAACGCTATCGTCTAAATACCAGAATAATGTGGTGGGAAGTCCCTGAAGCATAAATATTGTCTCTCTTATTACCTGAAACTCTGTAAGGTACAAGTCATCATCGTTCGTCGGTCGATTAGTTTGCGCGACCCTATTTCTCCAGAGTTCAAGATCCTGTATGCGTGAGAGCAAAGTTTCATCTTCGACTGGTAAGAAGCAGGTATCTGGAGCCTTAAAATCATCCAGGGGAGCTTTGGGCCGCTGTGGAACAATTCGAGGAATAGATACGCCGCTCGATATGCTTGATAGATCATCGTCGGAGGAAAGTGCAGCATAATCAATATTCTGCCAAATGGCTTCCTCGTCACTTAGGGGGTCAGATGCATAAATATCACCCCATGTTAAAGGCGGTGGTGAAGCTGGTCGTCGAAGTAAATCCAAGTCCTCGACTTTTGAATGTACTGCTGGCCTATCTGAGAGTTCTAGGAGTAAAGACAAGGCTTCGGGGGCCCGGTGGCTCCTCCTCTGATTCAGCTCTTCCAGCCGCGAATGAAGCGCATCGGACAGAGGATCATTGTTTAAAACTTGAAACTTTTCTTGGAGACCATCAAGCTGCTTCGCAACCTCCAGATGGTCTGTTCTTCCAGCATTGTTCTGCTTCAAAGTCCTTTCAACGAGAGACTTCAACTTGTGAAATCGACGGCTGCCCTAGTACAAAAAGTTAACAGCAGAAAAGACCATTAACAATTGACTCAAATACTTGCCTTGTCTGGCGTGTTCGTAATTAGGATAATGAGCTCGTCCGTCAGAGCGCTGACATTCGCTAATAGAGCCATTTCTTGCCACAATGCATAGGCAATCTCAAATACGGTTCTCAGACACCAGTAGTCAGCAGAAAATACATAGCTACGCGTCTACTTGTTCATGTGTCCCAATATATTATTATAGAACAAGAGCTCTGACGCCATGACTAGAACACACTTAACGCGTTACAATCTCCTGAGATGCGATAGACACTAGTCCGTAACAGGCAGGACAACTGCATCGCCCGATGTATGTTGCTGACTCAGCAGCCTGGCAGCCGATCGGTCATCGCTCCAAAGCCTATTTTTACGACATCAACAACCAGGACGATCTTGTTCAGCTGTGAAAAAACACCTTATCCCTTTTTATACTGTTTACGGCCATGCGCATAATAACAGTATGGGCCTCGCACGACCGCTTCGTTTGCTCTTAGCGACCTGCTTTGTCCTTGCTCTATTTCTCATCTTCCAAGTTTCAAAATCACCCCCGTCGCTAGCTGGAAGAAAGGGGCAATACGATAATGGACTCAAGAGGGAGCCTCTTTTGGATCGTGAGTAATTTGCCTGGTCCCCTCATCATAATGCAATATGTATTGACGATATCTACAGCTACAGGAGAGCCTCCTGAACCGCTTTGGCGGGCAAAAGATGATGCCTATGCGCCCGACAACCCCAACTCCGCTCGCATCAACGCGACGCTCCTATCCCTAGTTCGAAACGAAGAATTGGACGAGTTAATAATGACGATGAGGGATTTGGAAAGGACTTGGAATAGCAAGTTCAATTATCCGTGGACCTTTTTTAACGATAAGGAGTTTACGGAAGAGTTCAAGACTCGAACACAAGCTGAAACAAAGGCAAAATGCAATTACGGTATGGATAAATGCTTGGGTTTCCTTGTCAACCGTAATGGCACTCTAATCTTGTTTCATTTGCCCAGAATTAATCCCAAAGGAGCACTGGGACGTGCCCGGCTTTATTAGTATGGAGCTCTACGAAGAATCCTCCAAAATCCTCAAGGAGAAGAATATCCAGTACAGCAACCTGATGTCATACCATCAAATGTGCCGCTGGAATAGCGGCATGTTCTACAAACACCCGGCCTTGGCGAACGTGCAGTACTATTGGAGAGTCGAACCCAAGGTCCATTTCTTCTGCGACGTCGACTACGATGTGTTCCGCTACATGCAAGACCACAACAAAACTTATGGCTTCACAATCAATCTCTATGATGCGCCTGAAAGTATTACTACTCTATGGCCGCAGACGCTTAAGTTCCTCGAAGCGCACCCCAACCACCTACATCCAAACAACGCAATGGACTGGCTGGTGGACAATAAACAAAGACCACAACATAATAAGGACGCAAACGGGTACTCCACTTGCCACTTTTGGTCTAACTTTGAAATCGCGGATATGTCGTTCTATCGGAGCCAGGCTTATGAAGATTATTTCAACCATTTGGATCGTGCCGGAGGCTTCTTCTACGAAAGATGGGGCGATGCACCAGTACATTCTATCGGTCTAGGCCTATTTGAGGACAAGAGTAAAATTCATTGGTGTGTTAGCCCCTTTTATTTCTCTTTGTTTCTCGATCCCTCCACACTGTCAATTTCCTATCCTAACCATCACCTTTCTATTCAGGTTCCGTGACATTGGCTACCAACACGTCCCATACTTCAACTGCCCAAACTCTCCAAAATGCAAAGGCTGTACCCCAGGAAAGTTTTACGGCGGCGAACCTTTCCTCCAGCTCGAGGATTGCCGACCAAACTGGTTCAAATACGTTGGGACTGATTGATCTCGCAATCTACATGAAACAAAAACATGATTTTCGGAAATGACGCTGGCACGCCACACGTATACATTCTTCCACACACCTATCAAGGCGCAGGAGGGATATAAAAAAAACCCCTAGTTGACCTCCGATTGCGACTCTTCAAACCCTCCGAAGTAAATTAGCGGGCTACGTCCGATGAACCAAATCCGCTGCTGCATGAATCTGACATTTCCCAGGCGGCTCTTGAAATAATAACCAAAAAATATACACAAAAAAAGCTAAAGCTTGGCAGCCTTCTCCTCCCTCCCCCCGTGTCTGGCTCACAGGTTTCTCAACAAATGCATTCCCGATAGAGATAATAAAAAAAATCCCGAAGTTTCATATTTTTATATCATGATGCCTACAACATACAAGCCGAGACACGGGGAGGGGTGGGGAAGAGGCCGCACAGGATCAAAGAACCAATGGCTGGTTGGCCTATGTATATATTTATGTATTGTTTTGTATAGATGGATACCACATATCTTATTAATCGGGACATTCACGTCTGCATCAGCTCACCCGCCAACATGCAACAATTTTTCACTTCACACCCTCCATATCACACTATTGTTCAACGGAACGGGGACGTGGAGAGGCGTTGGGGGCCCAGGGGTGTAATGTCATGCTTCTTTAATCTTCTTCGTTTTCTTTTCTTCTCTTTTTTT
>QGQJ01001184.1:0-26296 GCA_003206725.1 Blastomyces emzantsi
GGGGAGGGGGGGGGAGGGGGGTGAACTTGTGAAGTGAAAAGCATGTTAGATGATGTATGGTCAACCGCGCAAGTTTTGTACCCATTTAACCCGATGTTGAATGGGCCCCCAAAACATCACGACTTTGTTCATTCTGGAGATCATGCGGGGAAGTGTGCTCCTAGGTTGAAAGCCCCTGGTTCGGGCTACCTGAAGCTGCTCGGCCTGGCCGCTGCAAATCCTTGTATGAGAAGAGGTCTCTTCCATGTCTCAACATCCTGGTTATGTTTTCACAAGCTCAATGGCTGAAGTACTGTACATAGTATGAGAAACCCGGGGAACTCAACAGGTACAGGATACCCGACAGTAATCGCAGGTAGTATTTTTCCTTAGTGATCCTACTCTACTCCGTATTTGTTCTCGGTTTTCGGCCTGAATAGTCGGTCGAACGGTGTGCCTTCTCATGGTACACCGTAGGCAGCTCGGCTCTTGAGGCCTCGACCAGTCAAAACTCCGATGGCATCGGCAAATTAGGATCGAACGCTGAAGCTTCCATGTTCAAATATATTGTAACGACGTTTCCCTGTTGCTTATCCCGGCTCGGTGAGGCCAAATCATTATTGTGCTTTTTCTGGGAAGGGTGAGTGATGGATGTACGCAGTAGTCGACTGCAGGCCTTGCCCGTTGGTTGGGTAACTAACGCTGGTTTTTGTCGTTGTCATTTTGTGGAACAGTCGTTGGAAACCTGCATCAGTTTGCAGGACAAACCACGCAAGAACATTTTTACCCCAGTATTTCAAGACAGAATTGGAGTGAAGACATGGTAAGTTAGTAGACTGACTAGTAGACTAGTAACTTAAGTCTTGTCGACGGGTTTTGTTCAAAAATTCCAAGATGTCCCTCCCCCACTCAGCCCAGGCTTCAGGGATCAACGGCCGTTGGGTGCAGATAACAGTGGTAAGTTTAGCGTGTGGTGATCACGCTATGGAGTACATATATATTAAGAGTAGACAAAACTTATCATACATAAAATACCGCCATGGAGTAAGTTCAACTGCTTGTTTGGTCAAAATCTTAATTCGATTAGAATTTGTAATGCCAGGGGAAGATTTCTATGAGACCGGTACTCCGTAAAGCTACCAGAAAACAGTAGTTAGGAAAACTACTCTGGTTATTCATCATGTAAAGGAATGGCTGGGGTTTTTGCCTGCCAGACGGGGATATAATAAGAGTATTTCTTGTTCTTTAAGAACCCTGCTTTTCTTTAACTGGAGCTCTGACATCCCCACTGCCGTCATGGCTGCAGTAACTAAGTTACTAATGTAGATCCGAAGCGCACCAACATACGGCCTATGACGCTGCAAAGATGCGTGTGTACTGTACACTTGCTCATGCATGTTTCCCTGCTACATCTGCGTGGCAGCCTAGCATTGCTACTCCAAATGTCCACGGTGCAAAGGTCTCGGTCGGGCAAAACTGCTCCCGGTGCTTGTCCAACGAGCGAGCTATTTGTTATTTTGGCTGTAGTGGATTTTTGCGCCATGTCGATCAGCCCAGCAGCAGCCTTCCAAACTGGGATGATGGCGGCCACAACAAGCTTGGAAACCCGTCATAAGAGTCTCACCTCCGCCTCCTCTCCCGTTTTTTTATCCTCTTCTATTTCTCTCTTGCTCTTGTTCCTGTTGCTTATGGAATGAATTGCAGTACGTGAGCTGATATACCAGTGGTAACTCGTGTGTGTATTGCGTATTATCACCATGCGGGGTGGCTTGCTCCAGCTCGCGGCGGTTGCTGCTGCTAGCTTGGTCGTTGCGGAGGTAAGTTTGTTCTCATTCAATGGTTATACTGTTATGAAATGAAATTATCAAAAAGAAAAAAAGAAAAAAAGAAAAAGAAAACAGAAAAAAGAATGGGCTAGGTGGTTTGTCAAAATACGGAAAAGATGAAGTACTAATCAACTCGATTGCAAAAACTAGGGACCCCTCGCGTACTCACCTCCATACTATCCATCACCGTGGGCATCTGGACAGGGAGGCTGGGAGGATGCCGTCCAACGAGCAAGGGATTTCGTCTCTCAATTAACCCTCCCCGAGAAGGTCAATTTAACAACGGGTGTTGGGTAGGTCCTCTTGCTCCATACCAATTACATTTGCCTTTGATATGTGAGCTGCAAATGGTGGATATTAGGGATATACATGTCATTGTAAAGTGCGCTGGTGCTAATTCGGGGGTATTAGATGGATGCAGGAAGACTGTGTAGGTCAGGTCGGGTCAATTCCTCGCATGGGCTTGCATTCGCTCTGCTTGCAAGATGGCCCGCTCGGAATTCGATTTGGTGAGCATTCATATATGATGTCAGCTTTCATCCATACCTATATCCTCTAACACTTCCCAAGCCGATTACGTTTCTGCGTTCCCCGCTGGTGTCAACGTCGGTGCCACCTTCAGTAAAGAGCTAGCTTATATTCGCGGGAAAGCAATGGGAGAGGAGCACCGAAATAAAGGTGTCGACATTGTCTTGGGTCCTGCAATTGGGCCATTGGGAAGGTCGCCAGATGGAGGACGGAACTGGGAAGGTTTTAGCTCGGATCCCGTCAATTCAGGTATTCTTGTTGCGGAGACTATCAAGGGAATTCAAAGCGCAGGTGTCATTGCTTGTGCCAAACATTTTATAGCCAACGAGCAGGAACGATTTCGCCAAGCCCCTGAGGCTCAGGGGTACGGTTTCAATATCTCAGAGAGTTCAAGCTCAAATATTGATGATGTAACAATGCATGAACTCTATCTCTGGTGAGCTTCGGATCTCTCCATATTATATACTCTAGCTTACCTGTCTTAGGCCATTTGCGGATGCTGTTCGAGCGGGAGTTGGCTCCGTCATGTGTTCTTATACCCAAATTAATAACAGCTACGGTTGCGGCAACAGTTATACGCAGAACAAACTTCTCAAGGCTGAACTTGGATTCCAGGGGTTTATTATGAGTGACTGGCAGGCTCAACATAGTGGCGTTGGCTCTGCGCTGGCTGGCCTGGATATGTCAATGCCTGGTGATACCGTCTTCGGAACAGGTCTTTCCTACTGGGGAACGAACTTGACTATCGCAGTTGCTAATGGAACAATTCCGGAATGGCGAGTGGATGATATGGCGGTTCGAATTATGGCCGCTTATTACAAAGTTGGCCGGGACACGGCTAAAGTACCCATCAACTTCAATTCCTGGACTCGGGATGAATACGGCTATCAGCATGCTCTCGTTAAAGAACGATACGGAAAAGTCAATGAGAGGGTCAATGTTCGAGCCCGACATGCCACTATCATCCGACAAGTTGGAGCAGCTAGCGTTGTGCTTCTTAAAAATACAGGGAGTCTCCCTCTGACTGGTTTGGAAAAGACTACTGCCGTCATTGGAGAGGATGCTGGGACTAACCTTTGGGGACCCAATGGTTGTCCTGATCGAGGATGTGATAACGGCACATTGGCAATGGGATGGGGTAGCGGTACTGCCGATTTCCCTTATCTTGTAACCCCCGCGGAGGCCATTCAGAACGAGATCCTATATAAAGGAGAGGGAGTCGTGTTCCCGATTTTTGATAACTGGGCATCGACTCAGATCAAATCGGTTGCATCTCAAGCTACGGTCTCACTGGTCTTTGTTAATGCGGATTCTGGAGAAGGATTTATTTCCGTTGATGGGAATGAAGGAGACCGTAAGAATTTGACCCTTTGGAAAGGAGGTGATGAACTGATCGACACCGTGGCATCCAATTGCAACAATACTGTTGTTGTGATGCATAGTACCGGCCCCGTCTTAGTGGGCGACTGGAATGAACACCCCAATATTACAGCAATTTTGTGGGCAGGTTTACCTGGTCAAGAAAGCGGTAATTCGATTGCGGATGTCCTTTATGGAAGAGTCAACCCCGGTGGCAGAACCCCATTCACATGGGGTAGAACTGCAGAGGATTATGGCGCATCCATACTAAAGAAGCCCAATGCAGGAACCGGTGCACCCCAGATCGATTTCACCGAAGGAATTTTTATTGACTATAGAGCGTTTGACAAAGCGAACATAGACCCCATCTACGAATTCGGTTTCGGGCTAAGCTACACCTCGTTTTCATACTCTGGCTTGGCCGTTGAAGCCGTAAACTCTAGTCCCTACATCCCCACTGAGGGGAAAACGGAACCAGCTCTCAGTTTTGGTGAATCCGATGGCAACTTGAGTTCATACTTCTTCCCTGAAGGCATGGACCGTGTTACACGTTATATATATCCCTGGTTAAACACCACTGATCCCGCAAAAGCCTCCATGGACCCCGATTACGGGCAACCCACAGAAGACTATGTCCCACCTGGTGCAACCGATGGCTCACCGCAAGAACTCCTTCCTGCTGGAGGTGGCTCCGGCGGAAACCCTGGTCTTTACGACGTATTGTACGAAGTAACGGCGACCATTACCAACACCGGCAGTATTCTCGGAGATGAAGTCCCCCAATTGGTAAGAAATTATATTCAATTCAAAACACGTTCAATTTGTCTATTTAAAATATCTTAACACCAATTTGAAACCCTTAGTACATATCCCTGGGCGGCCCCAACGACGCCAAAGTCGTGCTCCGAAATTTTGACCGCTTCAGTCTTGCCCCCGGTGAAGCCAAAGTCTGGAAGACCATGTTGACCCGACGTGACTTGTCAAACTGGGACCCTGTCTCACAGAACTGGGTGATAACCAAACATCCGAAGACCGTGTATGTGGGCAGCTCATCGCGAAATCTACCCCTATCCGCCCCTCTGTCATCCAGTGGCTGTTGAATACCATGTTTTCTCTTTCTTTCCCTTTGTGGAGTATAGCAGCCACATGAGGCGCCCAAGTAGGGTTAGGTTCAAATCGTCCGATCCCCCACCCCCTTGGTTTTACAGTACGGCAGCACCCTCTCTTTGTGGAAAACTCTATAGTTCGCGACTATCCGCGCCCTAGCATTTTTAATGTTTTATTATAATGGACTCATATAATAATGTCAAGTCCTATTATTACTGTATTTTTTTCTACCGGAAAGAATAATTTTTCAGTGTCCAATGAACATCGAGTGAAGTAAAAGCAACTTTCCCATTGGGGATATCTGATTGCTTATGCATAATCCAACAATGTACATTCGCATAGTTGAACTACCTGTAGCCGACAAAGAACCGTAAACTCCGAGTTCGGGAAATATGAATCTATTTTCCCTTTTCAGGAGAAAACCACTTTTCACTTGCATCAGGCCTGCCAGGGCCTTGTGGACGAATGAGTGAGTATGGATCCGGGCCGCGTGGCGCGCGAGAGACAGAAACAGCCCCGCGTTGCGGCTATTGGAATTTTTTTTTCTCTCCTTTTTTTTCGATATTGCTTTCGGATAACCGATTTATATCGGTTATCAGCACGAGGAAAAACAAGAGGTCGGCAAATGCATGTGTGAGGCGAGACATATGGGTAAACAGACAGTTTTACAAAAAAAAAAAAACACATCGTGGAAAAGGTTCGTACATTGTATGAAGTAGATGCATGTGATGTGGTGGGGATGATGAGAAGGTATTTGTGGGCATTTATAAAATATAAATAAAAAATCTTCGGGACTTGTGAGGAGAGCCGAGACATGATGACTTTTTCGCGGCGTGCAATAGGTAAGTTATTGATGCAGATCTTCCTGGTAGAGCTGTTATCGGTATATGTTGAAGTGTACAGTGTATCCGGTTTACGCACGCGTTTCTATAAGCTCGTATTTTCGCTGTAATCCGGGTTTATTTCGTGGCCTATTATCTAACAATTGTTCTATATCGTTTGAGTTGGACTAGATGTAGATTGCGGGGCAGTGGGGCCCCTTGTAGGTTAAAGGCCCAGAGGCCCAGGAACAACCCCCCTCGGGACCTTAAAATTTAAGCTTGTTTAAACATTGGCTGCTAACTAAATAAGCTCTAGTGGGCCCCGCCCAAACGCAACCACGCCCCACGGAACCTACCTAGGTACCAACACAACAACCACCTTTTTGGACGTCGAAGTGCTTTTCTTCTTTCAATCACTCCTCACACTCAACCACACAGAATACCACCTCAAACACAATAACATTGAAAATCAGCGATTCAATTACTGTTCTCATTCTTATAATTATTTTACTTCACTTCGTAAGTCACAGTGATATTGCATTGTTAAGTTATTATAAACTTGATGTTATCAACATGCCAGGTCACCAAGACGAGTGGACTCTTGTGCTTTGCAAAGTGCATGTACAGTACATGTGTATGATATCGTAATATATGCCCATGCTCAATACTATATAGGTTCTCACTTCACAGGAGCTTGATGCGAGCGTAGGGGACGAATCCCATCCCGGCAGATCCCCAATGTCCCAATCGGCGGTTGCGAGACCAACATCCTTCCCCAGCTGGCCTCCGGACTGAAAAACGAACTGTGGCCTGTGCTGGAGGTTGCATGGTATAAAGGTAGGTTCTTGAATACAGTGAGGGTTGATACCGGTGTCATCCCTTGCACACTCGTTTTCTTTCAGGCTACGGTGGGAAGAAAGGCTCACCCACTTATGGAAAATGAATGGAAAATAAAACTTCCAAGTATTCCAGCCTTATTTTGTTTTCAGATTTTTAAAAAAAATACGAAACAATCGTGCTGCACTTGTATCTGTCATACACTAAAAGGCTGAAACTGGCTTCCGTCTGTGACAAGCCAGAAATATTTTTGAAGCGTTGCCCCAGTCATTTTTATAATGTATGTGCAGAACCTATCCAAAGAGATTTAGTGCATATAATGGTGGCTACCTGGGCACACTCAACGTATCAAATGCCTGAATGCGGGGAAGACAGAATATTGCGTTGGCAAACCTGACGACGTGCCAACGGCAGAAACTTTTGGTCGTTCTCACCTCACAGTTAGTTCAAATCGCCAGATACCTGTGGCCAAAATGCATGGTGTCAATGATGCTGCTTCTTTGTTATTCTGATTCAGCTAGCAACCGCCGTCATAAATTACATCAAGCATGTCGCTGATGCACCGGTGTAAAAACAAAAACTACTCGCCGCACTTGTTCAGGCACGACGTCTGCTCTCCACGTTGGTTGGCCTCACAAATGAGGTCGATGATCTAGACTGGTCGCACACCATTCAGAGCTTATCAGAACGCAACGGCCCATTGTCTACGTTCCAGGGTCTTCTGGAGCAGGTAGCAAGGAAGCTGGGCCAGCCCACCTCGAGTTCCAACCTTGCAATTTGATTGACTCCGATGGCCATTTGATCAGACTAGCCTTCAAGAATTGATTGCTTCACTTGAACGGCTGAATTCTCATTTCCTTCTAGCTATTGCAAACGACCATGTGCGGCTCTCCATGTCAATTCGAAATGAGCTTGTCGAGGTGCATAACCAGCTGGTTGGAATTGCTGTTGACATTCGAAGACGAGCACTGGTCTCTCTTTCCAGTGAGCAAGAGCTTATTGTGAACTCTTTATCTTTGAGGAGACCTATCCGGAGAATTGGATGGAGACAAAATCATGGGGATGAGGGCTGGTACTGAGTGATTTTTATAGCCATGATATTTTCAAACAATGGCGCGAGGCAAGTCCTACACCACGCGCCCTGGGACATCCAGTCTAATTGTTAGGATCGGGGATCTGGTTGTCCGATAGAATCTAGGGCGTAGGGCTAGGGTTGCGGAAAATAACGCCACCTCTCGCCGGACCCCCTTTCTCTCGCCATCTTAGTATTTCATTGAGATAGTACGTGCGCCTACAAATACATATGTCATTAGCAGGCTTGTGGATTGAATGGTTTTACAAATTGGTTACCAAAATTTGTTTTGTTCCAAGGTTTGTCAAGCAGCCCTGTGACATGCAGCCGGCCGTACATACATAAGCTACATGTACTGTATGTGTAGCCGATTATCGACTATCGCGATCTCCAGAAGCACGGATAACCTCGAGTCTACAAGATTGGAGCGTTCGTGCATGTTTGCTCGTCTTGACATAGAAAAGGGAGGCGTAGGGGGAATGGGAGTGGGAGGTAATGGTAACAATGGGAGGGTTGAGTTATGAATGGAAGGGAAAATTAAACACGGACTGTCGATCCCAAGAACACCTTTCTTTCTTTTTTTTCTTTCCTGCCAGCCGTAACTTACCAGGGGAGCGTGGAGACGAATGCCGCGTAGATCACAGGTGTTGTCAGAAGCGCCTGGGTACAAAATTTTTGTGGTGGAATGGCAAGCTCACCGTTCGCTCACCCTGCAACAGCTTGAACACATGGTTACCACTCCAAGCCATGGGCTTCAGTCCCGTTCCCAAGCATTCCTTCAGCGAACAGCTGAGCAATTTCCTTTTACTTTACAGATTACTTCTGATGTTGTTATTCTCGACTTCTCCTTTGAGTTCACCCGAGACACTCTCTGTTTTGTCTTGCTGTATTCTCGGCATCGCCTTTGTTTTGGGTGTTCGAGCGTTTGGGATCTATACCGTCTAACTACCTCAGGTTCCTGGGGAGGAGGCACACACAAACTAGATTCCAGATGGATCTACACAGGTATTTGTCTAATTGTCTTAAATGCTTCGAAATATAATATCACCCTACCAGTGAGTGTTTGTTTATTCATTGTCAACGATGCACAATGGGAGAGACTGCCAAAAATTTACTCACCCCTCCACACTCGCTCCGGGTTTATCTACACTTGATGCCTAAGCGGCGTGTTGCGACTCCCCCGCTACTCTTTGCGTTCGATGGATATTGGATGCCACAGTTTCTGGGTGTTCGGGTGCCAAAACAATTGCTGCAAGCGGCACCCAATTTTTGCTCTTTGAAGATCTCGTGCTTTTGCTGTGAGGTCTTGCATGAAGCGCGCTTTTTTATGAGTTCCCTTCCATGGTCATCTTTCCATGTGCGCCAAATGATGTGGCTCCCACGGCCAGTCCACACAATAGGACGAAAGAGGGGCGTAAGCCAATAGAGAGGGTATCGATCGCCCACTTCTGTGGTGGATTTTCTTCGTGAGGATATTTATCTGTTCCTAGGCTAATGATTGAGATTAGGCATTGATACAGGAGATATGAGCGGTAACTATGCAGGTACAGGTATAGCCCAGTTCTTATTAATTTTCTGTTTTAGAAGAGGGAAAAGAAATTGACAACTTCGCAAGGGCAAAAGATAGGAAAAATCCCGGCATTGTTCATATGCATACGCCACGCTCTAGGCTATCGACATTCCCGCTATTCTTGAGCCCGCGATTCATTCAATACTATGGTTGATGCAGCCAGTTAGGCGTTCACATGGATTTATGTATTTTCTCTGCATGTCCCGTCATCTCCGGGCATGAGTGCCTCAAAATAGCCGCATATAAGTATTATTACTTCCCCTCTCACAGACAGCCCTAGATCTGCTATTTATGACTGAAATATAACTTTCTGACCCGGTTGCCAAAATTTTGGTAGAGCTAGGTTAACAGTATCACGGATATCTCCATAGAACATTCAATAGTCGCTACACAGTTTCAAATGCGCGCCCAGCACGCTTCATATCCCGGTCAAGGCAGATCCTCTCACGGTAGTTCACCAAGCCACCCCTGTTTAGCGAATCGTCCTGTGTCAGGGCTAGGGGGTTGAGGGAGCAAAAAACGTGGTTGGGTTCCAGAACACGGTATTTCTTCAGGCCCATGTACACGGAAGCCTTGTTCATAATCTCAAATCTCCAAGCTTCGAAGCTTTATTTCCTCCGAAACTCGCGAAGGAACAGGGGAAAAAAAGGAGCACAACAATATTTCAGAAAGGTGGCAAGCAGTGGACTCCCTATTGTTTGGCTACAGAAACCCAGTCAAAAACTGCCGGCTGAACACAAAGTAGTGGCCAGAGCTGCATGGTTAACGCGGGCTAGTGTCAACTCAGCTCAGCAGCAAAAACTTCACCTCTTCACTTGCGGAGACGGGAATAAAGGGTAAGAAAAATCAGCATTCTGGCAGCGGATAGCAACCTATCACATTATCAGTCGTTCCCTTTTTTGCTGGCCCCGTCCAAGTGTTGTGTTCTAGGGGTGTTGTTGCGGTATGTTGCGGTATGTCGAGGTGTGATTCTCAGGCGCTTCTCAGGTTTGGCAGGTGAGACAGGGCTGGAAAACGCCAAGCCGCCAGCTCCCCCACAAACCAATCAAACCAATCAAACCAGCCAAACCAAGTTTGTCAACCAACCAAGGGCAAGGGCTCCCAGAACGGGCGAAACCCCAAACGGTAAACCCCAAACGGCAAACCCCAAACCCCAGACTTCCTCCCCGGGCTGTTGCTGGCCGGCCTCGATCTTAGTGATTCCACTTCCGCGATATTCTCTGCCCCCCATCCACCCTGTTTATTCTTTCTCTATCATCGCTTTAGAACCGACTTCGCGACTTCGCGACTTCCCTCTGCCTGCGATCTTCCCTACTCGAACGACTCGGGCAGGCCCCTGCGCCCATCCCCCCCCCACCTTCGACGGGATCAGCTCCGAGTGTCCGTCCGATCTAAGCAATGCAGCACCCTCCGCGCCCCTAGCCGAACAGATACTGCTGGTGCTTTTGATCCCGCTGTTAGCACCTTGACCCTATCTATACCCGCAAACCAACATTATACGCATGACTGTGTTGCCGGAATGGAGGACGAAAGGGGCTCCACGAGCCCCAGTAGCTCTAGAGACCAAGTGGTCCACCTGCAAGAGGATGCGGCGGGACAGAACCAGAACCAGAACCAGAACCAGAACCAAGCTCCCACGAATACCAGCGACCAGAATACCAAAAGTGAAGGCTCTGTATCGGCCCGGGAACAGGGGGATACAGAGAACCCTCGGCCATGGAGCGAACTAAAAACCAAGGCAGGGAAGGAGCGCAAAAGACTCCCGCTTGCTTGCATCGCCTGTCGAAGGAAGAAAATTCGCTGCTCAGGAGAGAAACCTGCCTGCAAACACTGTTTCCGTTCTAGAATCCCTTGCGTATACAAAGTCACCACGCGCAAAGCCGCTCCTCGCACGGATTACATGGCCATGTTGGATAAACGGTTGAAGAGAATGGAAGAAAGAGTTATCAAAATCATACCCAAGGATGAGCCCCGAGATATGGCTGCAATTGGGCGATCGGTCGTCAAGCCCCCTGCCCCGGGTCAAATTCCTCGTGGAACCCGACCAATCCACAAGAAGAGATCGGCTGACGAGGCTTTCCGCGCCGAGCTTAATGAATGGACGCAACCAAACAAAGGCGCTGGGCCCGATGGCTTCCCGATTTGCTGGCAGTCGCGAATTATGGATGAGAATAAGCTTTTCAACGAAGGCGCGGAGTTTCTTCCCTCAATCGAGCTCCAGGAGCATCTTGCGGAAGTCTTCTTCGAGTGTGTGTACGGGCAGTCTTATCTATTGCTACATAAACCGAGCTTTATGCGCAAGTTTAAAACAGGAACTGTTCCGCCTGTTTTGATGCTGGCCATCTGCGCTGTTTCTGCTCGCTTTTCAACACATCCGCTTGTCTGTACGGAGCCGGCTTTTTTACGCGGAGAGAACTGGGCAAACCCCGCCGCAGCGATTGCGCTCAGCAGACACGATGAGCCAAATATTACGATACTCACCGTTTTTCTCATCTTGGGGCTCCACGAATTTGGCACCTGCCATGGCGGGCGGAGTTGGTCGTTCGGAGGTCAAGCGTTGAGAATGGCTTATGCTCTTCAGCTTCATCGCGAACTCGATCATGATCCTCAGCGCAGCAGCAAAGCGTCCGAACTTAGTTTTACGGATCGTGAAATCCGACGACGAACGATGTGGGCGTGTATCTTGATGGATCGGTATAATTCTTCTGGCAGCCAGAGGCCACCAATTGGAAACGAGAAGTACTTGCAAATTCAACTCCCAATCAAGGAGTCCCATTTCCAAATGGAGATTCCTGGACCCACGGAGGATCTGGAAGGTAGGGTTCTTAATCCCGTCCCGGAAGGTGTCGGCCAGTTGTCTAACCCCAAGGAAAATATGGGTGTATCTGCATATACAATTCGGGCCTTGATGCTCTGGGGACGGGCGGTAGATTATTTTAACCTTGGGGGCAGAAACAAGGATCCTCACCCGCTCTGGTCGCCAAAGTCAGGCTACGCACAATTGAAGAAACAACTAGACGACTTCGCAGCCTCGCTTCCTAATTGTTTAGCATTCAATCTCGAAAACCTGCGCAATCATGCGGCGGGGAAAATCGCAAATCAACTCCTCTTCCTACACATAGTCATTCACCAAAATATTCTCTTCTTAAATCGGTTTGCCATTCCCCTTTCCCCTGGAGGGAAACCCCCGAAAGATATCCCTCGAGCATTTCTTAGTGATGCTGGCCGTGCAGCTGTCGAAGCCGCAAGCCACATTTCCATGTTGATTAATCAAGCGCCGGGGTATAATCTGACCGTTCCCTTCGCTGGTTACTCTGCCTACGCAGCCAGCACAGTGCACATCTGGGGCATATTTTCGAAGAACGCGAAACTTGAAGCAACGTCGAAAGAAAGCCTTCGTCATACCTACAGATACCTAAACAAGATGAAGCGGTATTGGGGAATGTTCCATTATATGGTCGAAAGCACCAAGGATCGATACCGCCAGTTTGCGGATGCTGCAATCAAGGGAGTGCAGTTCAACTCTTCAGAGGAGGAGGATGCTCCACTATTCCAGTATGGCGACTGGTTCGACAAGTATCCCCATGGCGTCTCACGACTGCATTATGAGGACCCGCCTTTTCGTCCTCAGCAGGAGCCTGGAGGAGATGCTGTGATGGCACAACAATCTGACCTTCAAAGCGTGGAAGAGTTCTTTGCAGGCCTTTCGCCGCCGTCGCATTCAGATAACCCGCGCAAGGAACCAAAGCGGCGTGCAGGCTCAAGCACGGAGCCACGACCACCACGTTTGAACTCCTTAAATCCTAATAATCGATACATATCACCTCAACAACAGTCACAACCGTCATCACAACCGCCACCACAACCTCCACCACAACCTCCACCACAACCTCAACCCCAGTCACAACAGCCACTTCATCATCCTATCATGGATGTACCCATAAACCCTACCCGCCCCCCAGACTTCCACCTGAATACCCAAGCCATGTTTCCACAAGCCCAAACTCCCAATTTTTCCCCATCAACCTACCTCTCCACCAACCCGGATCAATTACCGCAACTCGATCGCCAACTCGTTTACGGCGCATATACCGGTCATGATCCGACTGCAGCCCCATCGACATCCACATCCACATCGACATCCAATCCACTACCCGTAAACCATCCAGCAAGAATGGACCCAGCCCCAGGAGTGTCATTGCAACAAGCCCCCAATCCACCCTCCGCGGCGGTATGGAGCTCTCAATTTGACATCTCAGGCAACCCCGCAGCCTGGTCAAGTGAATTCGTACATCCAGGCGCTTGGTTTTTGCCCTTCAACCTAAACCCCGTCGGCCAAGGTCTAGCGGACATGAATGCCGCCCCGGCTACACATGTCGAAACAAGTGGGGCACCAGGCCTTGGAACACCACCACCCTTGGTGAATACTTCGGGTACATACCCGGCGCCCAATGCGATGATGGGTACATACGACCTTGGTGTCTGAAACCAGAAGTGAGAAAAAAAAAAACAGGATTTAAGGAAAATGTAACAGCGCAATTTGCGTGTACTATTTTCTTTTTTTCTTTCTTTTTCTCTTTCTCAACTGAACTAGGTTTGAAATCTGTCAAGAGTTTTGCTGCGGGAGAAATAATATGTACAACTCCCATTTCATCCATATTACATTTTTGAATATTGTTCAATCTCTTCTACACTCGTTCTTCTCTCTGTACAGATTCATTCATCGCTGTCAAATTTTGCCAAGTTTTTGGTACATATATACATATTACGACCTCGGCGCCCTGAGCGGCGTGCTGTCCGGCAACGGACACAATTTTTGTCATATAAAGCCAACATATCTTATCGATTTCAAATCGTGTATATACTCAATTGAACATATTATCTACTGTATGCCCGTCTCTTAAAGTCTACCTATGTACAATATCGCGGTATGATTGTTGTTATTTTTTTTAATTGAATCCCCTGGATACACCATTGGATTGTTTATGTAGATGCCAGATTTCTGGCTAAGAAACACGAGATGGTGTGAATATATAGAGATTTCATCCGCAAATTTGACTGGAACGAATGCCCTGTCGTCTTGCCACTAATGAAAATGGAAAAAAAAAGTCTAAACTCTCCAATTCCAAGTCTTTCATGGTCTCTATCCAAAGGTAGCATTACAATGTTATGTATAGTCAAATATGTACCATGCCTGTCTTGGAGTTGGCATTCCACGCAGGAACAAAGTAGCACACCTGCAAAGCAAAGCAAAGAAAAATCGCCTGATCTAGAAGGGGGGGAACACAGTATCAAAGGATAAAGAAAAAGGGTGTACATCTTAAAATCAGAAGTAGCCATACGGAATCAAACCAAACAAGATATATAACGGCCCATCATAAACACATGCCAACATTGCCCAATTTTTCCAAACCCGGGGCCAAAATAGATAAAATAAAAAGTAAAAAGATAAAAAAGATAAGAAAAGATAAAGAAAAAATGTAAAGAAAAATAGAATAAGACACATAGGTACAACATATAAAAAAAACCAGTGAACCAAACGCCGTGACATTCTAAGAATCAATCATCCCACTCCTCATCCAGCTGATCAATCAGCCTATTTTCCTCCTCCACATCTGCCCTCCTGCCCCTCCCACCGCCATTAGTACCACCATCACGCCGGCCACCGATGGCACCAACAAGCCCGCCTCCGCGCCTGTCGTTGTTGGCACTGTGGTTGCCGTTGGAGAAACGCGAGTAGCCCGCTGGGGATTTGAAATTGCTGGAGCGGAAGCAGCGGGAGAGGGAGGTGAAGAGGATTATGAAGAGGTCCTGTTTTGAGTTGTGCGTGTCGTGTTAGTAAACTATTTTGATTTATCTTCTCAGACGCCTGTGTTTCGCGAAGGGTTTTTGTATGGGAGGTTCCAGAACGGCGATGGCAGGGTGGTGAATTACATGTGGGGAAGGGGCATAGGGGGGTGGAGAAAGAACAAACATTGTGTGGATGGAAAGGGGGCTGGGGGCTTGGTGGGAACAGGAGCAGGAACAGGAAGAGGCACGAAAAGGAGCCGGGGAGAGACGATGAGAAAATTGCAAAGTGGGAAGCTGGGAGATCCGAGATCATATACAAAAACTCGAAACAGTGAGAAAAAGGAGGTATGGGCTGGCCATAAGGGGTAATTTTAAAAGTTCAAGGAGACAGTTGGCTAGTAAGGGCGATGGGGACAACGGAGATCATCCAGTACGGTCCTTCCTGCCCCTAATCGCAGGCTGAGTTTAGAGTAGGTGATCGATAAAACGATGTCATAGGGAAAAATATATACAATAATAGGAATTAAGGAGAGAAGCGAATTGCTACTCCAAGAAAAATAAAACAGGATGAAAAAAACCCCGATAAGAAAACGAGAATTAACCTCTTATGAGTCCGGTGATATATGCATAAACCATTTCTCACACGCCATGATCGATCCGGGGGAGCCATAGGGGAAGAAATGAAGAGAAATATACAAAAATCAATCAAGACGTGATGAAAAAGGCAAAGAAACGTTTCCCCGTTTTCCGAGTGGTGAATATGCTGTTGCCATTCCGCTGCGTGTGCGGGTTCTGGAGAATGATAGCTTTGACGGTATTATAGATAACAAACTTACCCGTAAAAATGAACCGGCACCGGCCCACATGCTGTAATTCGGGCATTGTCTCCACCCACGCTGGTGCATGACCGTTCGCTGATACGCGCATCCACCAAGTATATACACGGCTATGGCTATCAGCGCACTGGATAACAGAAGCAAGCAGCGTTAGCATTAATTATTTTATTTTTTTGATCACTTGCACAGAGCTTTCATTTCGGGGGAAGGGGGTATATGTAAACGTACATCACGCCAAAGACACCGGCTGGGCCGAGTCCACCTTCGGTGCGCGCAACACCGCCGCATGCAGCGGCGCTCCGCACCTCAAAGAAATAGGTGCATGAATCGAGGGTTCCTACAAACGTCACGCTTGCCGCTGGGGAGACCAGATCCCGGTCGCACAGGAAAGACACGAGAGTAGATTTCCGACGGGATGAATGGACAGGCTCATGGCCGGAATTTCCGTCCTTCTTCCCGTCATCTTTGTCCCTATCACCTGTCTCCTTGTCCCTGCCCTTTTCCTTATCATCTTTTTCGTTGTCATCTTGGTCATGTTCCTTATCCTTCTTGGGAGTGCCGTCGTCTATGATTTCGAATTTGCTAACGTCCGATGATGTCGGTTCAGGGCAAGGGGAGCCGTCGGTATAGTTGAGGACTAGCCTCTTTCCGCGGAAAACGAGTTCGGATGCTTGATGCCTGTAGAATGAATATACATATCCTTTAGTATGTCATGTTTGACATTCGTTTCCTGTTCATCCCAGAATCCCCAGTTTGTCACCAATGGCCACGTACCCAATGGAATATGTCTTCCCATCTAATGTATAGTACGCGCTGATATTTGCCCATTTCGAATCTTCGACTCCGACCACATCATTCAACTTTTCGATAACGGGAGCGCAGATGTTCAATGAGAAGTTTGCAGGGTAATCGTATCCTCTAGCATGCCAACTCTCTTCCCTGTCTTTACGGCGAACCTTCTTCCCATCCTTAGTTTCTGGCGGCGACAGCGCTATAGTATTAAGATCAAAATAGGCTCCCGTTGTTGGCGAGGAGATGGTACATGGTTTCGGCCCATTGTGTAAATGTTCGGCCCCGGATGTCGAGGAGCATAGGAAGAGTAACTGGACGGGGGCGGTTAAGAAAAAGTATCTGACGGGATGCATGGCGGGGGTGCTTTAATATGGATTTGTATAGAGATGCGCTAAAGAGGGCACGGGAAGATTCGACACCACAGAGAAAAGTAGAGAGCCGCTACGGCGGCCTTCCACCGAAAAGAGCGAACACCAGTTGTTGAACAAGATGTTAAGTAAACAGCTGAGCAGCAAGTAAACCAGCAGAACGAGGAGTGATGGCGGAAGGGAGAGGGTTGACGTTGCTGTTCTGTCTGAGTTGGTATCTACCATAGTATGTATAGCTTTGGCCCTTGGAGGTTTCCGCGGCCAAGATTCCCGCGAGTTACATTGCGCGCCAAGGCTCCCCGTTCCAGCGCTAGGTCTCAGTGGTCTTGGCGTTGATCCGTACATCATGTGAGATATAGTCACGTGGAAAGTGTGGCGCGTGCTCGGATCTGTTGGTGTTGGAGGCTTGGCCTGGCTTGGCTTGGCTTGGGTGGCGGCGGTTCGTCCTCGCTTCTACCAATAATAATATGGCACTTATTAGTAATTAATAAGCTCTTTTGCCCCGGTAGCCTACTATAGTACACCCATAGCTTCTTAGCGCGGAAATGAGCGCGGCACGCTAAACCAATTTCGGTACCTAGGCGCATGCCGAGCCTCATTTCGTGTGGATAACAATACGAATAAATTATTATGGCCTTATGTTTTTTTGGCTGGAGCCGACTTCCCGCGCAACCTCCCCTTTTTCTCGGCCAGGGCGAAAGATATTATATACACGGAGTATATATATTTATTTTGTCCCCGCACCCTGCCTGATGCTTTCCAAATGATCCAAATATCACCAGTCGAGTCAATTGCCACTGTCGCTGTCTGGTTTGCGTTTCTTTAAACAGGCAGTCTCCCCGATCCAGTACAACAATGGCTGGAAAAACTGAAAAGAACGCTGCTGAAAAGAAGGCGCCAGCACTCTCTCCCCAGGCTGCGTTTGAAAAGCATGGATATGAGTTCTTTGGACCGTACGTCCCCGTTTATCGTCCCTACTTATATATTAACTGGTGTATTGTGCATTGTTGCTCACCTGCACCTTCTATCTAGTCCGGGGACTTTTATCCTAATCACCGTCCTCCCGATCCTCATCTACATATTCCCCTTTGTCTGCAACGATATTTCTGGGTGCCCAGCACCATCCCTCCTCAGCCCTTCTACCCTTGTGCTAGACACTTTAAAACGAGAAGTTGGATGGCCTGAAGATGGAGTGAGGGGCCTGTACGATACCCAGACCACCCTCTACGTCCTTGGTTACTACCTGCTCCTCCTGGTTCTCCAAATTGTGTTGCCAGGGACAGAGGTAGACGGAGTAGTTCTGGCATCTGGAGGAAGACACAAATATAAATTCAACAGTGAGTAATTCTTCCTTCAGTTGTACCGAGATCACCTTGATCGCAGTCTGACTTGGGGATTCCTCTGCAATAGCTCTTCTTTCCACAATTTTGATCCTGGGAGGATGCGGTGCTGGAAGTTATGTATACGGGGCCGATTTCCCCGTATGGACTTTCATTTGGGACAACTACATTGAAATCATCACCGCAAACCTCATTATCTCCGTGGCATTCTCGCTTTTCGTCTATCTTCGAAGTTTCACCGTTCCCGCTCCAGGACAGCCCAACCCAACACACCGCGAACTTGCACCTGGCGGCTGCAGCGGCAATCCAATTTACGATTTCTTCATGGGCCGTGAACTCAACCCGCGAATCTCCCTTCCTATCCCCTTCGTGAGCGAAGCGTCAAAAATATTTGATATCAAAGTTTTCTGTGAGATGCGACCTGGCCTTTTGGGGTGGGTCATTTTGAATTTAGCCAACATCGCACATCAGTACAAGGTCAACTCCGGCGAAATTACGATATCGATACTACTCGTTACTTTCTTCCAGGCTTTCTATGTCGTTGACAGCTTCTACATGGAACCTGCTATCCTCACAACCATGGACGTGATCATGGATGGGTTCGGCTTCATGTTGTCATTTGGCGATTTGGTCTGGGTGCCATTCATTTTCTCGATACAAACAAGATACCTCGCCGTTTACCCTCTGCATATTGGCCCGCAGGGCATTGCAATGGTGTTGGGAGTTCAAGCAGTCGGATATTATGTCTTCCGCAGCACGAACAACCAGAAGAACAGATTCCGCACGAACCCTAATGACCCTCGAGTCAAGCACCTGAAGTACATCGAAACTGCTGCTGGTTCCCGTCTGCTGATATCCGGCTGGTGGGGTTGTGCTCGTCATGTCAACTACTTGGGCGATTGGGTGATGTCGTGGGCATACTGCCTTCCCACCGGTGTTGCGGGTTATCTCATGCTCGACCACGTGGATCCAGTTACAGGGGCTGTGGGAAAACGGGCAGTCCAGACCCCCGAGGTTCGTGGCTGGGGTATTCCAGTAACGTACTTCTTCATGGTGTATTTCACCGTTCTACTCCTCCACCGGGAGAGAAGAGACGAAGCAAAGTGCAGAAGGAAGTATGGCAAGGATTGGGATAGATATACATCCATTGTGAAAAGTAGGATTGTACCAGGGATCTATTAACGCGCCACTGGCCAGCAGGGCAAAGACGCTCCCCCCCCCCCCTGTTTTTTTCACTTCTTACAGGAAATTTTTAATCAGGAGAGTATAGACTAGGAAATGCATTCGCATTCTGGATTTCGGTTCCTCTGACGCTGCTATGCCTTACGTTCCTTGTTTCTCTGATGATAGGGTCCACAGAGGTGCGAAGGACGCGTTTTTTTCTACAACAATATAATATTACTAATTAATCATTTTGCAATTCATTCATGTATATATCTTTAACACAAAAAATTGAAGGAATATTACTTATGGCCTAACACACTCACTCTAGCTACAATTAGTACATGATATGAAGCGTTACCCCCTTTCCACAACCTTCCTTGCGCTGGATTCTTCTAAAAGCTCCAACCCCCAATCATCATCTCCCCGATTCTCAACCCAATTTCCAAGCACATCTCTCACTTCCGTCGTCACGTCCTTTCTGAGTTTCGAAGGGCCGATGCCCATCTCGATACACCTCTGCTTCATCATCTCATAACTTTGTGCTGTGAGCACGCATTCCTTTACTTTCGCAAACAGCGAATTGTCACGAATATCATCCACCGCTCTCCTTGTACTGATCTGCTTCTCGAATTTGCCAGGCTGAGCTGCAACCCCATCATCATTTCCACCGCAATTGTCAGTAGGGGGCAAAAGTTGCACAATGTCCCTAAGTAAACCCCACATCTTTGCGCGGGATAGTGCGCTTGCTTTCCGCGATGTGGGCGAGGAGAGGCGGTAACCTTGTTTAACGCCATTTATGAGAGTTTCATTCAGATTGGTGCCTGTTGCTAGTTTCCCATTTGTCGCTGTAGATGACGATGATGGCGATGACGGAGCAGCCGTCCAAACCGCAGAGATATTTCCCGGTTTACTCTTCTTCTTCACCTCCGCACCATTATTATCCTTCGGTTTCCCAAACGTCCATTCCTCCTGGACCTGGGCAGTGGATACGGGCCGAACCTCAAACGGACGGAATGCATACCCCATCATCCCGCCTAGAGACGCAGGAGTATCGTCACCGTCATCGTCATTGCCATCGTCGGAATCATCATTGCTCCATCTCCGACCATTTATCCCCCCAAGTCTCCCAGTTTCACCACTCCCAAACGCCCTCGCGCATGCCACGCGACTTATTTCCTCCTCCGGAAACAACAGTGCGGTCAAGTACGCATTTGAACTTGGGTAAATGAGCAGACACGCGGGAAAGGCCAGGAGAGACGTCGCCTGCTTCACAGCCAATTTGTCGGAGCAGGATTTGCTCAGAGTTGATTTGGCATCGGCACGAGAAGGTTTGCGGCGCACGGCGCCGAGGATGGAGAAGTGGGCGCGCCCGTTTAGAAGACTTATCGTGGTGTGTGGAGTATTGTTCGCTTGATTATGTTGGCTACTATTGCCACGGGAGAAGATTTCGGGATTGTAACTGGCCCTAAGGGGAGACGTAGCCCATGGTGTCGGATCTTCTTGAGAGGCCATGCACAGTTCCATGCTGGCATCGCCACATGGCGCACATGTTCCATACATGTAGATTTTCAGGTCCTTGCGGAGTTCGAAGGGTGGCCATGAGAGTTTGGTCTTTGCCAGTTGATTTGTATCTAAAATTCCGGAGAGGGTGTGGGATGCCACATTTGGTCCTGTTCCTGGTTGATGCCTCCAATTAATGAATGCTGATGCCTGTAACTTTTCGCGGGTTGGTAGTGTCCCCGCGTCATCGTTGTCGTTGGCCTCGATTCGCTTAGATTCAAATTCACGATTCGAAGAATCTATCCTCTGTTCAAGCAGCGATTTACATTCTTCAAGGAGCCAGTGGTTGAAAGCCCGAACCACTAGGATTTCAGCATGGCTATCATGCAGTACCATGCCCCGGCATTGGTTTATCTGCGAAGATGAGAGACATTTTGCCCCTGTTCTGTTCCTAAAGTCAGCGGAATTGGTCCACGCGATAGATAATAAAATATGGGATACATACGCGATAGCTACGCATGTTAAAATCTCGTCCCGTGTATTTTCTCCTTCAATGTAGAAATTAATTAATCAATATGAGCCCCTAATATATTATTCCCAGATTCAATTAACAAAGAAAAATCAAGGGGCATCGCATCGTGGGATCACAGTGAAAATAGTAAGGCATCCCAACGCAACAAAAGGTAAACATGCACATTTCTCTGCGGCTCAAAATAAATATGAAACAAATACCCAGATTCACGACCCGAGCATAAAGGAAGGAGGAACCATGTAAGGTCTCAGAAAAAAGGTGAAATGGACGAAGGAGAAAGTTTTGATTTTTTTCCTTTCAACTAGAACGAGCAAAATCCATAAATAAACCATCGGACTTACCAGTGACAAGTACAATGCCGCTCAGGGGCACCCATTCCCTCGATCCATCTGGATGGATTGTTGGCTTACTGCGTTTCGGCAGGGCATCGAAATGCGAGTGGACAAGCCTTGCTATGCGACTCTCCAATGAAGCGTCGCCCATCAGAATACGGTCGACCTACCTCACGAGTTATACCAAGATAATTACTCGAGGCCATCAACGAATACACCGTCTTCGCAAAATCCATTATCTATCCCCAAATCGTCTCGAAGCCGGAAGAAATCATGCCAAGAAGTTGATATCGCCCGCAGAATCACGTGTACATTTAATTGCCCAAGCCGGCAATATCTCATTCTCGCGGGTCCTCAACGTCCAACTTGAAATTTCACTCATTAAACGAACCGTAGCGCCCTCTCATCTCACGGAACTGAGAGTAAAATTAATCAATAAATAAACAACAATGGCCGACAAACTGCGCACTCTTCAGAATCTCGAGGCCCTCCAAGCCCGCTACGTCGGTACCGGCCACGCTGACACCACCAAATACGAGTGGACGTCGAACATCCTCCGTGACAGCTATGCGTCGTACATCGGGCACCCGCCCCTGTTAGAATACATGGCAATAGGGATGGGCGAGAACAAGGAGAAAGTTCGAGCTATGATGATAGAAAAGATGGTTCGCGGGGCGGGGAACCCGCCGGAGGTAAGATAGCCCTCTCCTCTTGCTTCTTCTCTCTTCCGGATCTGAGCATCCGGAGTGATGGGAGCAATCATGTTGAGATCTGTTTTATCGAGCGCTAATGACTTGGCTTGGAAATATAGGTGCAAGAATAACATTATCCTAGCCTGCTGCGGTGGGATGGAGAAGACTGGACTCATGGGTCCCTTATCTTAGAATCTTCGCTAACGCCCTCCTCCTCAACGGCATTCTATTCGCATGTGCTTCCACCACTGGACACAATTGGTATATCGCCGGTTTGGCATTCGTCTAGCGATATCGGAATTCCGACTCATGCGTCACCCATATTCGGGTTAATATCAAGATTACGACATAATAACGCATTGACACAGGAATTTGGCGCTCGAAGCCTTGGGGAACGATCTTAGGCTTCATGGGAACCGTGCATCGGCCACCTGAATTACTCTCTGCCCATCTCGTTGCAAGAGGTCGAGCAAGTCGAGCTGCTAGGGCAGAGAAACGGATATTTTACATTTATTTTCATTCGGAATGACACGAATTTTGAGTCGTTGGAGAGGTGGGTATGTCATGTTTTTGATCTGCGTGGGGAAAAACTGTCGTCTCAGGGGATTGCCGTGTACAAAGATAGATAATATATGTACATGCAGTAAATGAAAGCAAAATGTCATTATCATAGCTCATTGCCCCCCAAGACCCATGTCTAAATAGTCCCGGTGCGCCCCGCGGCTACAGAGGAGAGTATGAGTCCGTAGAATTCATCAGGGAGACATTAGCTAGCAATGGATTCCGAATTTCTAGGATTGATTCAAGGATGTTCTTGAGGGGACGGAGTCCTTTATTAATACCCACGGGATACAATCACAATCACGAGGAGTTCATGAAGAGCACAGTATATCCCGTCCGAAATTATAAATTCCAAACTAAGGGGTCAACTAACTAGCTATCGAAGAATACTAATGTAACTAGATACTATATAGACTTAAAGGGCTGGCTGGGTGGGAATAACTAACAGAGTAACAGACTAAAACAGAGGTGTATACTAAAAAAAATAATGAAGGAGAAGAAAATCTCCAAAGCCCAGCTTTGGAGGTTCCCACCCAGCCCAAAAAACTAACCAAAAGAATGTAAAGGGTATGGGGAGTTCCTGCATCCGATTCCTGCCAACCCTTTCCTTCCAGCCAGGGAAGAGGTGAGAAATTGAGAGGCCTCTCCAGGACATGATTTCGAGTATTAAGGTATTAAAAACGAATAAAAATCAGCCTGGAGAAAAGGGGATGAGCCTAGAAGAGGGTAGCCCAAGCATCCGGTCGACGTTCTGGTTAAAAGAAAAATGAGGAGATCCACCAAAACAAAAGTGTTGTGCTGGCGGGAAGAACGGTTAACGTCAGATCGGAACCACAGATCCCATTTTCCGAGAGGTTTTCCTTATTCTCATCCTTATGAGTTCAACCACAGGCAGAAGTGTTCAAAGGAGTCGCCAGCAGCTGCCGTGTTTCAGGACATCCCCATTTTCAACCTTTCCGAACGACCAGAATCGGGGCATGTAGTGTTTGGATACCCAAACATGCCAGATGTTGGGTAGAGCCGGGAATGTCGCCGGTCATAGCCTCACCAATCCGTATAGGGATTGCCAGTCCGGTACGCAGTACCAAGAGCGAGTGCGGACCAAAGATAGGGAACAAAAAGTACCCAGAACCAAATAACTGTACTAGCCAGTCCACAGGTCCCGGTATTATACCTTTCCTTAAACCACAATCTATAATAAGCGACAAAAAAAAGGACGTTTCGAGCCGCGAGGCATATCAGATCTTGAGGGTAATATCAAAATTCGAAAGGGACAACGAAAACGCAAAAATAAGAAAGGAAAATTACATCCGCCAAAGGGAGGTAGTGTGACGTAAAATAAATCGTCAGATAGCCG
The DNA here is from genome assembly GCA_003206725.1 of Blastomyces emzantsi. NCBI lineage: Eukaryota > Fungi > Ascomycota > Eurotiomycetes > Onygenales > Ajellomycetaceae > Blastomyces > Blastomyces emzantsi. Next base: position 24,364 of record QGQJ01001184.1, read on the forward strand.
ACCCGCCGGTTCTTATGCAAAATGCAGAAAACAAAATGAGATGACCAGACCCAAGGGAAACGAAAGGCAACGCTTGCTGAACAACGCATGACAAAAGCAAATCAATGACAATAAAAAAACAAGAAAAGAAAAGAAAAGAAGATTAGGCAGCATCAACTGGTATGAAAAGAATAGAAAAAAAAAAATATGCCCCCTCCCCAAATTGTCGCTATGTCGATGAATTATGAAACGCCGTCGGGGTATGCCGTCGATGTCGTTGGTGCCACACGCGAAGGCCGTGTCTGAGCGTCGAAGTCGCATGTATCATTACAACATTGGTCCAAGTGCCACATATTCACGAAGCGTAGATGTCTCCAGAAGTAGTCATTGACGGAGGTATAATCCCGGTTCATGCTCTCGCAGGTCCGCGCGCAACCTGAGCGCCTGTGGCTGCTACATCGTAGTTCCATACGGAAGGGCGAAGTCCTGATATCGCTCACCCAGACCAAAACCCCCAATACTCGCCGCAGTGCTGCACTGTTGCTGCGCAAGCATGCTGGGCAGTAGGAACTGCGGGATTGATGCTGTGGTTGCCGGGGAGCTGAAATACTGAGATTCACCGTACGTGGCGGCAGAATACGACTGGGTGTGCGGCGGCGGCGCTGGCGACGAAACCTGAATCTCATTAAGCGCAAGGCTGGCAGCCCACAGGTTCTGGTGTGAATCGCTCGAGGTAGTTGTGCTTGGGCTGGACGGGAGAACATTCCACGAATCAACCGGCTCGGGATGAGGTTGATGGACTGGACTGTGCCACCAGTTATCAGGACCCGTCGAGCTGGGTAGGAGTGGAGTAGGCCTCACCACATCAACAATGCGAGGTGGAGGAGGTAGCAGCGGCACAAACAATCCAAGAATGGCAGCCTTGGCCTCATCGCTCCGACCGCAAAGAAGCTCACCCGCGCCATCATCCTCCATTCCCTCGAGTGCAGTCGCAGACGTGCGATAAACGAATCTGTTGGCGGCTTGAACGAACTCTTCCTGCAATTTCTTAAGCTGTACCTCTTTCTCCGAAAAGTTCCAGGTGTTGGCGGCAGTGTCCACAGAATAGATATCCTTATGATACTCAACCAGTGATTCAATAGTCTCCGGGGTGAGTTTAAAAGCGACTTCGTTCTGGGACACCATGTCAACGTGAACGACGTATGCTTCCATATGGAGGAGTTGGTAGTTAAACAAAGCTTCAACCAGTGGATTGTCGTCCTGTCGCAACTCCGATTCTGGAGCCTTGGGAAGCATGATAGAACACAGAGTCCAGATGGCATTTGGCGACGAAAGGGTTTCCGTCAAACATCGTGTGTGCTGCGTGACGTTATTAAGCGGGCGCTTGACCCGGTTGACTCTTTTCAATGTGACAGTTAACCACGGTTCTACCCGGGAGTTTAACACAACATTTGGAGATGACCTTGGCGCGAAGGCAGCAGCGGATGCTGGAAGTAGAATTGTGGGCATCCTGGCTGAGCGGGACTATGAAGGTAGGGCTGAGCAAAGCAGGGCTTCAACAACAATGATAGATCGAAATTCAGAAAGAGTATAATCGTTCAACATATGTATATTATAATAATAAATTCAACATTCGTCCACAATTTGCCAGACTCGTAATCCAGGTCACCAAAGATGCGCCGAGGGAGGGAGAGGAGGACGGAGGGATGAAGAGCATAAGTATAAATTGAGGGTGGCGGGAGGAGGGTTTTAGAGGGCGCAGGGGGGCGGTGGGAAAATGGTGATGGAGGGCGAAGGGAAAAGAAGGTGAATGGAAGAAACAAAAAGAGAAGAAGAAGGAGGAAGAAGAAGTATTAGAAATGGCGGCGGAAGAGAGATGGCGATAATAGCCAGAAGAGGAAATGGGGATGTTCCGAAGGAGAGGAAAGGCGGGGGGGCGAAGCGAGGTTATATC
>QGQJ01000119.1:0-19635 GCA_003206725.1 Blastomyces emzantsi
TCCTCCCCAACGCCCCCCCCCTCTTCCCCCCATCCTTTCCCCAACGCAACCATGACCATCCCTCCTCCCACGCCACCCCCAGACCCCAAACAGGCGGCAGCATCAGCTAGCACCGACATCAGCAGCGACGACAATTACAGCAGCAATGCGACTGCGACACCATCAGCAACAACAAGTTGGTGGACGACTCGGCGGAGGGCTTGGCGTCTGCTCATCCTGCCTCTCGGGGCCGTTGTGTTGGTGCTAGCGATTGTCCTGTCCGTGCTGGGGGCGAAGGGGATTTTGGTGGGCGGGAAGGGTGAAGATGATGAAGGAGATAGCGGGCGGATGAGGGTGGAGACGAGGGATGGGGTGAGTTTATTGTTATTTATTGTGTATATGTGTATTCTTTTTTTCTTTTCTTTAATTTTTTATTTACTTCGTTCATTTATTGTGCTTTTTTTTCCTTATAATTTCTGGAAGTCTCATTTTTAAGGGGGGGCTCGTCATCTCCGCTGCATCTTACTGCTATCTATCTCTTTGATCTCTTCACTTTAAGCTGTTATTTATTTCAAATTCCCCTAAATCGGTCGATATATCGATAAATACAGTCGGTTCCTTGGAAAAAAAAAAAAAAAATCAAAAGGGCTGCTAACGTAAGTTTTTATATCTAGTTATCGAGACCGTGGTATCCAACTCCACGAGGTGGAACTGTTCAAAGTTGGACCCAAAGCTATGAAAAAGCCCAGGAGTTAGTGGGCAGAATGAGTGTGGTTGAAAAAGTGAATGTCACCACTGGTGTTGGTTGGCAGATGGGGCTTTGCGTTGGAAACACTGGTAGGTCAAATATTTTTTGCACTCGATTCCAGGCGCTTTCTATCATGGGATAGGGGCCGCGGTTTAATTATTTTTTTAGTCGTTTTGGTTTTCTCAAATTCGGAGCAATCATACCTCTCTCTAAAAGTAACATAAATGGTCGCATACTGAGTCCCTCAGGTCCGGCTAGTTCGGTGGGCTTCCCATCGCTTTGTCTGCAAGATGGGCCTCTAGGCATTCGCTTTGCAGACAACATCTCTGCGTTTCCTGCCGGTGTTACCATCGGTGCGACATGGAGTCGTGATTTAATGTATAGGAGGGGCTTTGCGTTGGGGAAAGAAGCGCGACTCAAAGGAGTCAATATCCTTCTTGGTCCGGCTATGGGTCCTATTGGAATTTTGCCTGCGGGGGGACGGAATTGGGAAGGCTTTGGCTCGGACCCTGTCCTCCAGGGCGTTGCAGCCGCAGAGACCATTCGCGGAATTCAGGATAATGGAGTAATGGCGACCGCAAAACACTACGTGCTCAATGAGCAAGAGCATTTCCGCCAGGAGGGTGAATGGGGGATACCGATTGCGATGTCTTCCAATATTGATGATCGTTCACTCCGCGAGGTGTACGTGTGGCCATTTGCGGAAAGTGTACGGGCGGGCGTCGCGAGTGTGATGTGTGCGTATCAGATGGTGAACAATTCCTACGCCTGCCAAAATAGTTTAATTTTAAACGGCATCCTCAAGGACGAGCTTGGGTTTCAAGGCTTCGTCCAGTCAGACTGGTTGGGGCAACGGAGTGGAGTTGCCAGTGCACTTGCTGGTTTGGATGTCTCAATGCCTGGTGATGGCCTGGGGTGGGCGGACGGCATTTCCCTGTGGGGCCGCCACTTGACGCGGGCTGTCTTGAATACATCTGTGCCAATGGATCGATTGAATGATATGGCGACGAGGGTAGTGGCCTCTTGGTACCAATTGAAACAAGATTCCTGGCCGAAACCGCCCCCAGACGGGGACGGAGGGCCGAATTTCTCGTCTTGGACTCATGACAGAATCGGTCGATTGCACCAAGGCAGCCCCGATGACGATGCCGAAGGTGTCGTTAACCAATATATCAATGCGCAAGGCGAGGGGGATGATGCCCATGGCCCACTTGCGCGTGAGATTGCAGCCGAAGGGACAATTTTGCTCAAGAACGAGAACGGATTCCTCCCACTTTCCAGGGACGGCCCAAGACTATCAGATGAAAAATATCGCATCGGTATCTATGGAGAGGATGCCGGAGCCGGCGATGGACCAAACGCTTGCGGTGACAGAGCGTGTAACCAGGGCACGCTGGGGTCCGGTTGGGGTAGCGGAACTGTCGATTTCCCCTACCTAATAACCCCGTGGAAAGCGCTAAGCAGGGCTTTCAATAACCAATCCACAACGGTATCCGGTTACCTGACAAACAACCGAACTCCACCAGAGGATATGCGTGATAAAGACTTGTGTCTTGTTTTTGCGAATGCGGACTCTGGCGAAGGGTTTGCAAGATGGGAAGATGTCCGTGGTGACAGGAATGACCTCTTACTCCAAAAAGGTACAGACCGCCTTGTTTCTCAAGTAGCAACAGAATGTGGTGCTGGGAATGGCAGCACAGTTGTGGTAATCCATTCTGTTGGGCCTGTGATCGTTGAGTCCTGGATCGACCTCCCAGGAGTTAAAGCAGTGCTGCTAGCGAACTTACCTGGAGAAGAGAGCGGAAACGCGCTCGCTGATATTTTGTTCGGCGATGTGGACGCCAGTGGCAGACTGCCATATACCATGGGCAAAAACCTTACCGATTATGGCCCTGAAGCGGGAATCCTTTACGAATCCGATGATGTGATTCCACAAAAGGATTTTTCCCACGGCCTATATATCGACTACCGTTATTTCGACGCGCATATTCTAACGCCGCGATATGAGTTCGGTTATGGTCTCTCATATACAACGTTCAGCCTGTCCAACCTGATCCTCACGCCGTTGAAAGCCAAAACTCCACTCCCGTCTCCTCGGCCGAAAGATATATCTCCGCCATCGTACAACGCAACAATCCCGAACATTGAATCCGCCTTATTCCCAGAGAGATTCAGGATTCTAACCAAATACGTCTACCCGTACATATCGTCCGTAGACGATATCAAACGGGAGCCCCCATACGAATACCCGAAGGGATACAACGAAGCCCAACCCCCCTCACCCGCTGGAGGGGGTGAAGGCGGCAACCCATCCCTCTTCGAGCCGTTCGTGACGGTGAATGTCACTGTCAGCAATACGGGGACTCGTGTTGGGAAGGAAGTTGTCCAGGTCTATGTGTCGTTCCCTGAGAACGTCCTCGACGAACCCATACTCGATAATAATAGCAGCAGCAGCAGCAGAAGCAGCAACAGCAGCAACAGCACCATCCCAAACAACAGCACCACAACCAACCCGACCAACAACAGCACCAGACCCGTCGATTTCCCGCTGCGCGTTCTCCGCAATTTCCACAAGGTAGAGGTGCAGCCGGGTCTAGGTGTAACTGTGAGTTTGCCGCTGACGCGCAAGGACCTGAGTTACTGGAGTGCTGTGAATCAGAATTGGGTGATGCCTGTTGGCGGCAAGTTTCGAATATGGGTGGGGAGGAGTTCGAGGGACCTGCCGCTCATGGCGGAATATTGACGATGGGGGAATCTGGTAATGAAAATGCATGAACGAACGAATGAATGAACGAATGAATTAATGATTGAATATGTATGCTGTAAGATAAGGATTTAATGAATGAATGGTGTCTGTCTCTCTCTCTCCGTCTTTATGATTACCTGTATTTTATTGGTGTTTGTTCAGTCGGTTATGTCTGCAGCATTCGTTCGCTGGCACTTACATATGAGATGGATGGAATTGGCTGATTGCCTGCCAGATAGACCAAATATTAAGATGTGATAATGAAGTGAATAACAATGAATGTTAATTAACCCTTTGGTAAATTGGATTGCGTTGCGGTGAATTGAATAACAGGGTGAGAAGGAAGGGAGGACAAGTAGATTGTTGGTGTAAACAAATGTGGTTGATGGATGAGAAGTTATTTTGCACACCACCCACCACCCACCACCACCAACAACAGCGTCGTCATCATCGCGTACGTACGTAACGAACGTATCAACCTCATCATATCGACGACCAACCAACCAACAACAACACCAAGGAAGGAAGGAAGATTTGTTTGTGTGTAGAAAAAAACTAACTAGCTAGACGAAGGAAAAAAAAAAAAGACCAAAAAAAAAGAGAGACCAATGTGGTTATTTTCAACTAGACCAAGTGGGATTCGAACCCACGACCCCCGCATCACTGAGGAATAAGTCATATGAGTTCAGGCCACACCAAAACAAACCGCTCTGGGCGCTTCTGAGAATCATATAAGAACGGAACGCTAACCACTGCGTCACTGGTCTAATGTTTAGCCCTACAGAACGGCCTGAATCTCTTTATGCTCACGCGGGTGGCGGTGGCGGTGGCGACAAGAAATGCCCGGGAATGGGAACAAGCATCCATATCCATATCCGCTAAAAAGTTAAAAAAAAAAAAAAAAAAAAAAAAAAAAAAAATGCTTTCTTTTCCATTCATAGCCTATGTAAGGGACACAGTTGCGGCTTGGAGCTCCATATTCCACCAAGGAGAGTATCTGCGCTACATTCAGTCTTCTTCAACTTTTTGCCGGTCGACCAACATCTCTACGTCAAACGCTCCGGTTTTATCAATTGAAGGATCCAGGAGGTAGAGTTGAGGCCCTGAAGCTTGCTAGCTATTGAGTTTGGTAACTACTGCAAGAAGTTCGAGTGCCATTGCAGCGGGGTTGAGGCGGATTGGACAAGTTCCAACGTTCCCCTTTTTCTCGTTTTCCACCTTTAGCTTGTTATTTTCTTTCTTTCTCTCTTTTTNNTATGGCACTGGACTGTAATATCTTTTCTGCTATCCAGGTGTCGTCGGTTCGACTCCGACCCAGCGGAGAATACCTTTTCCTTTTTTTTAATACATACATATAGATAGTAACCCCCCCTTCACTGCTCTGCCCCGCTTCATCGTCTGTAGGAAACCTCTGAGAGTGCCAGCTGCAGCACTAAATTTAGAGCTTGAGCTGAGGTGTCTTGGCATGGACATATAGAGTCGAACGTGAGAGGCCAGTTCAATACATTTGAGCAGTTTTCTGTTGGCTTTACAGGGCAAACAAAGAAACAGATATATATCATGCACAATTAATTGCTTTCACATCTATTGCCGCCAGTTCGACCGCAATACGGAATATAGATAGCATGGAGCATTTGAAGAGCAGCTGCAAAAGGGGTGTACACTGAAGAGCGGGCCCGACATGAGTCGCAATATTTCGAGCTCTCATTTTGCAAGACCGGCGTGACTTTATATAGAGATTCGATTCTCATCACCTCCAAGCCGCCATTATTATTAACTAATTAATAGTACAGTCAATCGGCAGTTAGGGAGGAAGAAATCCTGGTCCTCAATGCATGTCTTATTAGCTAAGCTGCGCCAAGACAAATTACATAACCAGGCGCCGGGAAGTACCGGAGCAGAAGGCGGGACCCTCCGGTTTCGCATGAGCCGCGGTGTTTTCTCGCTCCAAGCAGACGCTCCGGATGCGGGGCAGAGCCGCCACGAGCGAGCGACGACTTATTTACCAGCAACAACTGCCAGCCAGGTTCAAAGACAACATCAGTAAGCAATGAGCGATGAATAATTAGTGAGTATCAAAAGTAGTTATAGAACAGAATCGCTGGCAAGTTTTACCAGGTTTGGCAGACGAAAATGCCGCAGCTGCAAAAAAAAAGTAAGACGCACGAAACACGGGGTTGGATGCGTGTGAAACACTCTGCGTGGCTACGAGCGGAGCAACAAAAGATAACGGCATGGAAATAAGGAAAAATAATATCCATTATTATTTACGCTGTCTGTTCTGTTCTCCGTCCGGATTCTACATGGATGCAAGCTTCGGACATGGTCAAGTCGGCCGAGAACGGCTAGTCACTGGCCTCAAGTTGGCGATCTCATGCCATCATCACAAGCTCCCAACCGGTCCGGTCCCAGAGCTCTTTTAACTTTTATCGCCCTGTGAGAGAAACTTCCGCTCATCCATTTTTCTTCTGCCAACCCGCAGCTAAAGCTAATAATAAGACAACCAGCAGTTGCTGGCTTTCTCTCTCTCACAGCTCTCTCTCTATCTCCCCCTCTCTCTCGACCGAATAGGGATTGTTTTCCCCCGTTTGGTCGCAGGTTATGTAGATATTCTTCCCTTTTGATTAATTAATTCGTATCTATGGTAAAACAAACAGTGGTCTGGCCCGCTTTCTGACCTCCTTGATTGCTCTGCTTTGGGGGGGGGGAACTTTTCGCCTCCTGCGGCGGGCCTATCCAGCGAATTTTGCGGATTGCATGTGCCGCGGCAAAAGGAAAGCTCTGACGTTATCCCGAAGTGACATTTCTTGCTCTGCTTTTTTGCCGTGAGAGAAAAGGGTCCAGGGTAATAATAATAATAATAATAATAAATACCAGATGCTCGGCCCAGGTCGGGCGATGCTCCCTAACTTACCCCATTTTTTTTCCCAAAAAACCCCATAGCAGCAGTCAGCAGTCATCATATATAATAAACCTAGAGGAACCTTATAAGCTATAAATTATTCTTGGAACTGTCTGCCTTTGCTTAAAATACATCTTTGTCGGAAGGAAGAGGTGACAAACGAGCACCGAAGAACTCTCCTCTCCTGTCGGCTAAACATCTCCATATACATCCATACATCCATACATCCATACATCCATACATACACACATATATAACACATACATATAAACCAATTTCACAATGGCAACTATCGACACCCTCCTCAAGGACGTGGCCATCCTCGGCCCTCTGAACGACCAGACCCGCAAGATCCTCACCAAGGAAGCCACTGCGTTCCTCGCCCTACTGCACCGCACCTTCAATCCCACCAGAAAAGCCCTCCTCCAGCGACGCATCGACCGTCAAGCAGAGATTGACCGAGGCACCCTTCTAGATTTCCTCCCAGAGACCAAGCATATCCGTGAAAATGATGCCTGGAAGGGAGCCCCGCCCGGCCCAGGTCTTGTTGACCGCCGTGTGGAAATCACCGGCCCGACTGACCGGAAAATGGTCGTGAATGCGTTGAATTCAGATGTGTATACTTATATGGCTGATTTTGAGGGTGAGTTGCCTCGTTCTTATCATTTTTTATTTTTATTTTTATTTTTTTTTTGTGTATGCTTTTTAGTTTTTGTGGAAGTAAATTTTGCTGGTTTGGCCTCGGGCTAGGAGGAAGGGCAGAAGGGGGGGGGAGTCGCCGTTTTGATATTGCTGGCGGGTCGTTGGAATTGGCTGGAAAAATGAAGACTGGAATTCAGCTAACATAAGTTTGAAATCTCCAGACTCAAGTGCTCCCACTTGGGAGAACATGGTCAATGGCCAGGTTAACCTGTACGATGCCATCCGCAGACAGGTTGATTTCAAGCAGGGCGGAAAGGAATACAAGCTGCGCACCGACAGGAAACTCCCAACCCTCATTGCCCGCGCTCGAGGCTGGCACCTTGAGGAGAAGCATATGACTGTCGATGGTGCTCCCATGTCCGCCAGTCTTTTCGATTTCGGCCTCTATTTCTTCCACAATGCGAAAGAGCTGGTCAGCCGGGGTGCTGGCCCTTACTTCTATCTCCCCAAGCTGGAATCTCACCTTGAAGCCCGTCTGTGGAATGACGCTTTCAATCTGGCGCAGGATTACATCGGCATTCCTCGCGGGACTATCCGGGCCACTGTTTTGATTGAGACTATCTCTGCTGCTTTTGAGATGGACGAGGTGAGTTGATGCTTGTTTCCCTCAATCGGATAAATAAGATACAACGTCCTGTGCAAGAGTGGGTTTTTTCTGACTGAGGCCGCAAAACCGAACAGATCATTTACGAGCTCAGAGACCACAGCTCTGGCTTGAACTGCGGCAGATGGGACTACATCTTCTCTTTCATCAAGAAATTCAGAAACAACCCCAATTTCGTCCTCCCGGATCGCTCAGATGTCACCATGACCGTTCCTTTCATGGATGCCTACGTCAAACTCCTCATCAAGACCTGCCACCGACGAGGCGTTCACGCCATGGTAAGCAATATCTGGAAATCATTCCTTCCCCCCATCCCCCCTCTCTTCTCTCTCTCCTCCAGTTTATTTATAGAAAATACCCACTAACCCGACTACCAAAAAAATATAGGGTGGGATGGCCGCTCAAATCCCCATCAAAGACAACCCGAAGGCCAACGACGCCGCCATGGCCAGCGTGCGTGCCGACAAGCTCCGTGAGGTGCGCGCCGGCCACGACGGTACCTGGGTCGCCCATCCCACATTGGCCAAGATTGCCACAGATATCTTCGACCAATACATGCCCACCCCGAACCAGCTGTTCGTTCGCAGGGAAGACGTGCACATCACCGCTAACGACCTCCTGAACACCAATGTCCCCGGCAAAATCACCGAAGATGGCATCCGGAAGAACCTGAACATCGGCCTGTCGTATATGGAGGGCTGGCTCCGTGGGGTTGGATGTATCCCCATCAATTACCTAATGGTTCGTCCCTTCCCCTACCAGCGCAAATTCGATTCCGATTGAAACAAACTCCCTTTCCCATTCCCATTTTTCCCCCGCCAGAAATAACCCAACTTCAAAAGAAAGAAAAAACCAACTAACCATCACTCTTTTCAACAATAACAGGAAGACGCCGCCACCGCCGAAGTAAGCCGCAGCCAGCTCTGGCAATGGGTCAAACACAACGTCACCACGGCCGAGGGCAAGCGTGTCGACAAGGGCTATGCCCTCAAGCTGCTGCAAGAGCAGGCCGACGAGCTCGCCAACAAGGGCCCCAAGGGCAACAAGTATCAGCTTGCCGCCCGCTACTTTGCCGGCCAGGTTACTGGCGAGGATTATGCTGATTTCTTGACCTCGTACGTTCCCCTATCCCTGTCCCTCCCCCCCTCCCCCCTTCTTCTTTCTCTCCATCTCACCCCCGGAGACGTTCTTTTCACTTTTCTTTCTTTGCTTTTCCTATTTATTTCTGACGCCTTTTCCCTTGCAGGTTGCTTTACAACGAAATCTCCGCTCCTGGCAGCGCTGCCAAGTTGTAAAATTTTGCGCTTTCCGCCTTCGATGACGCAACGACAGTGTACTGTACAGCCATATGCTTTGCTTGTCTGATGGAAGTAGTAAATCTACAAAAATTCAGAGCAAAAGCTGGGCCCCAACCCGCCGAAAGATGGATGGCTTGATGGGGAGGAGAAGGTGACCTTCTTCATTGGTTGTTGCTTTCTTTGTTTTCAAGAATCAATGAAATAAAAATAAAAATAAAAAAAAATAAAAAAAGTCAAAAAAACGAATCCTGAACCAGAAGAGAGCGAGAAGGGGAAGAGGAAGGACAAATGATAATTTCCCATATGTATATTCCCAACTGTTTTATTTCCTATTACTATTTTTTATTTTTGAAACTGAACACATTCACAGAGATCAGCTATAGTTACTTGTCAACATACTCTTTCCATGAAATGAATTTATATGAAGTCTCAAGATTTGACTCTCTAAATATATCTATATACATGTGCCAAGGCGAACCTCCATTGGTTAGCTCCGACCTCGTCAGAGAGCTTCCTCTTTGATGTTCGCCTGTGGGAGCTTTCACATCTTTTGTTGAGCCAGCTGTTAATCCATTGCCAATTTCTTCTTCTATCTGATGATTTGGAAAATTAACCAGCGCTCCAGCGTCGGCCGGCGCTTCGACGACATCAAAGAATTCGGCATGGTGATGGCGACAGCGGTGGGATTGCGATTGTAGCCATTAAGTTATGGTTTTGAGCTATCGCTGTTTTTTTGTCTGCTCTTTCGCAAGATCTGGTCTGATATCCCATCAACCTGTCAGAACTTCACACCCATTAGCACTGTTCTGTTCAACGCTTATCCCAGCACGCGAGCTTCATCAGAGGTGTATTATTCCCCCAAAAGAACTTGAACCTATGTCGGGAAGTTTGAGTGTTAATTTGTGCCTACAGTGCAACGCCACACCAAAATACCAATTCCAGCTTCCCCAGACCGGAGCGATGACCCAACTAACGCAATTGGGTCTGCACACATTATTACCTAGGTATGGAACATGCGGGCGGAGTTGCACTGCACGAAGTATGGGATGAGCTGCCATCAGACAAGAAAGTAAAGACAATCGGTGCAATCTGTCCAGCATTGCACCAATATCCAAACTCAATTTCCCTGCTTATTTATGGCAACCTTTATTTCGCGGACACGGCATTTCTCGACGTTGATTCGAAGCAGAAGCTTGAGAATGATTCTACATTCTGTGCTGGTCCACTCTGCAGAAATACGTTTTGGGATTGCAATGTTGGGGAACTGAGATATTATACATACAAAGAACCAAACAGAGGGCCATGTAAGATGACCTTTATTCCTCTTACCAGTATCGTTCTTATTTAACTGACTTCCTAGGGCGTGATCTCTCCTCATACGCTTCTGCTCTGACCGATGCTGGCTTTGCAAGACTGCCTCCACCAGACCGTCCCCCCCTCTTCAGCAGAGCGCATCATACCAAGGTTCAGTGGATAAACACTTGGATCTGTTAAAAATCGGGCAAGCTGTTCTCTCCCGTCTTATTAAACACCCAGCGATTCAGTCCAACTCTACACCTACCCTCTTCCATCCAGACCTACACAAGAGGAACATTTTTGTCTCAAACGACGACCCTACAACCATCACTGGCTTCATAGACTGGCAGTCCACCAGTGTCGAACCGGCATCCGAGTTACGCTTATGACATCCCCGACTTCGCAAGCATCCCCCCCCCAGGCGGAACATCACAAAACGCCGAAACAAGTCTCTGCTGCCAAGCGTATGAGCTAGGGTGTGCTATGTTAGCTCCCCGACTAGGTTACAACCAGGAAGAATTGACCAAAGACTGCTCCGGCCGTTCAACTATTGCCACCGGACGTGGAGGGTTGGCTTTGTGCCATTTGCAACCGAGTTAATGCGGTTAAGGGGAAGGGTTGGGGGAGCTTGGGTTCAAAGCGCCCTGCCCAATCCCCGCCCTACCCGCTTAGGAACACGTATTTTACAAAGAATAGCTGGAAATTTATGAGAAGATGTTGGAATTTAGGTAGGATATGATCGAGACGCTGGGGGTGGAGAGTGACAGCTGGGTTTCTGTGGATCGCTGGGAAAACGTCAAGCAGGCTCACGCTTCCTTCTTTGATACAATTATGGCCAGTATGGAGGACGACAAGGACCGTGAGGATTTAAGGGTGATGTGGCCATTTGATGCATGCGTTTCTGATTGAGAGTGAGGACTCGAGAGGCAATATTGGGTTACAGGGCAATGAAATAGGTGGAAAAAACGAGGTTCTGGATCTCAATTGATCCATCTGTGATTTTAATGGATCAAACCTGGTATGACCAGATCTAAATCTCGCTCCCACTCTTATCTTATCCCATGGCTCGCGGGTCGAGATGAAGTTCCAACGGCTTCTCTAGGGCATGAGCTTTCCTGTTAGTGTAGAGAGTTAGAGATTCAACTGGTAGTGGGCGAAGGAGACCAAGACAGATGGAGATGGCGCCGGAACTTTTGCTCGCAAAACTCGAATTCATCCACGACATGATATGGAAAGCAGCCAAGATACAACCCATTCAGTAGAGTATCCATCAAAAATAGATATTGTGATTTAAAAAAAAAACATGCTGCTTGAAGCTTTCAAAGCCATTCAGCACCTTCGAGCAGAGCTGATCTGACTGACCTGGATAAAAAATTATATACAACGCAATATTTTTATAGCAACAAGCATTATTGAAACTCTGCAGACAATTATTCTCAATTAATACATCAGATTATAAAAATATATAGATAATTATCAATATAATCAGCAGATTCTGCATTGCAGAGTATTTATATTGAACAGATTTGTCTCGGTCTTCCTCCTCCGTGGTCACGGTCAGGTGATCAATTTTCCGACTTCTTTTCTTCCATCCGCCGCGACATCTCAAGCGGCAAAGAAAAACATTAGATACACTATTTTATTTATTTTTCCAAGCGGACATTAAAACATGTGAAGAGAACCGCACTACATCGCTTCATTATATTATTGAGCGCAGCAGGCGACATCTTGAAGCCCAAATTGCCAAATCACCACAACCCCATATCATGATATCCGACCTTTTTCCTGAGCATAATTTTGAAAATACAACATGCATATGGTGTTTTCAACCCTCAAATCTCAAGACACGAAACAGTGAACTTGCCCAAAAAGCACTTTTTTTACCTTGATTTGTTTTTCTCTCTTCTCTTCTTTTTCTTCTCACATGCTCAGCAACACCTTCAGAGCGTTGTGCTGTGCCGCAGCACCGAATACCTTATATGCCTCTTCGCATTCCTTGAATGAGAAGCCTGTGTGAAGGAGGTAATATTTTCAGTGTGAGGTTCTTCATAATAGGCAGTACAGTATACGCAATGCGGGAACTCTTATTCAAGAAGAAAATATTAGGATTGGGACCACCACTTACGGTGCGTTGTGAGCTTTGAGGTATCCAGTCTGCCAGCTTGGAAAAGCTTCAGTAGCATTGGAGTGGTGACTGCGTCCACAAGCCGTGTGGTGATACCTGTTCGATTTAAACGGAATATAGTTGAGCAGATGTTCTTCTTACCAGGACTTCAAGTCCTGGATGCTGGTAGTTGCGCTGCCGGCACCAAATCGCCAGCGCATATTTGGGAAATGCCCATGTTCTCTGCGAACGAGGAGTATTAAGGCAAGCAACCGCGCAGGTGTTGTATACTTACAAATATTCCGATCCCACAGCTTATCCAAAGACAATTCGACCTTCGTCCCATGCACACCCACATTTGCAATAACACCCCCAGGCGCAACAAGTTCCTGACACAGGTGGAAAGTGTGGGGGATACCCACAGCCTCAATAACGGCATCAAACCCCTGCCCATCCGTCATCTTCAACAACTTGTCTACGGCTTCCTTGGAATTCTTACTATTAACTGTCTCATGCGCCCCGAGCTTCTTCGCCATCGCCAACCTCCCATCATCCAGATCCACCATCACAAGCAGCGCCGGCGAATACAGCATCGCCGTCATCATCACGGACATGCCCACCGCCCCGGCTCCGACGACAGCCACCGTACTTCCCGGCTTCACTCTGCCATTTAGCGTCCCACACTCCAAGCCCGTCGGCAGCGCATCGGACAACATCACCGCAGCCTGCAGGTCGACCGTCTTAGGTAGCTTGTACAGCGAAGACGCCGCATGCGGGATGCGCACGTACTCCGCCTGCGTGCCGTCGATCTCGTTGCCCAGAATCCACCCGCCCGACACGCAGTGCGAGGACATCCCCTTCCGGCACGCCGGGCACGCACCGCACGCCGTAATGCACGAGATGAGCACGGTGTCTCCGCGCGCGAAACCCTGGACGCTCGAGCCGACGTCCTGAACCACGCCGACGCCTTCATGGCCCAGCACGCGGCCCGGTTGGGCGGTGGGTACGTCCCCCTTGATGATGTGCAGGTCCGTGCCGCAGATGGTGGTGTGCGTGAGTTTCACGACGGCGTCTGTGGGGCTTCGGATGGTTGGGTTGGGCCGCTCTTCGATGGCGACGACGCCGGCGCTTTTGTAAACGAGGGCTTTCATGCTGTCGGGGCGAGTAGTTGTAAAAGTTGCTTGCTGGAAAAGGGGGAAGGGGGTAAAGGAGGAGGGTCCTGTAGGTGTATGTTTTTGAATTGGCGCTGGGAGGAGGGAGAGGCGGAAGGGGGAGTGGTATTGGTTATACAAGGCACCACGCTTCAGGAGCCGCGATGATGTCGTATAGCTTCTAGTTTCAAGTCTTGCAACCAATGTCGTCAATGACGCTTTCGTTTGCATGGATGCGTGGGATTGGCAGCACATAGCTACGTATATAGACTTGAGGCTAAACCATTTACTAAAATACGATTGCTCCAAAGATAAACCTGCGGACTGAAACAGGGCAGCATACTTAAAATGTCGCGCGGGGTTACGGAAGTTAGAAGGTTTGGGATGGCAATGATCTAGAGAGAGTTCAATGACGACAGAGGGTTACCACTTACCCAATCACCACATTCACGACAAACGCCCACCCGCGCAAAATATTCCTACGGAATTGGGGCAAAGTTGACGGGGAGCTATTCGGTGCACGCGGGGAAGCGACCTAGATAGCTATCCCGATCTACTTTATGCACCGAGGGTTCCAAATATGGACGGTGTATAGCGAATTAATATCAGGGTGGGCAAAGCCTGTCAAATACTCATGTAGTCCACAGCTCTCTTCACTCATACAGCCAACAAAATTCAAATGTGACAGACTAACTATTATCTATTGCATGCCCAGGAAGCCAATCACCTTCCCAAATGGGTACAGCCTCTGGTCCAATTATATATAAAGAAGAATCGGATTTATCCCCATCAGCCGCACTCATCCCGCCTGCCCAAAGGAAAGTACGCAAGAGCCAATAAATCTAATAAAATACAACTGCCTTTCCTTCCTCCGTCCCAAAGCCATGTTTCTTCTCCCTATAGAGCCCCCTGTCTTGTCTGAGCTACTTACAGTTACCAGCCCTTTTTTGAAGCCCGACGAACCATTCGTATCTCCCACCAAAACCTCCTTCCTCCCACTAAAAGGAAAAGCCCTAGCATCACATTCTATGCCGCTCTAGTATTTAATGTTTCTTAATGAATTCCTCCGCCTTATGCTCAGCTTTGATCACGGCGGCCTTGGCGGGGTCAGTAGCTTCGTGGGTCATATCCTTCAGCGCCTCTTTGGCTGACCCATCGACAGCTCGTCTATGCAGGAAGATACGAGTAACTTGCGTAAATCCCACGCATCCAACGAAGAAGTTAACCGCGGCGAGACTGGAAGTTGATGTTAGGAACTTGTTAATTAATTGATTAGGAGTGTCTCACGACAATCACACGAGAAAACATTTGGGAGCGTGTAAACGTCACGAGCAATTTGGAACAAATAATATTCAATTGACGATGGGGCATGGTACGACGTACAGGACATTTCTTGGTTTAATGATGAGACACCATCGCGTCCAGATTGCGCCGGTGGCCATCAAGGCACCGTTCTGAGTCAGAGAAAGCTTGTCGGCGGGTCGTGTGAGGTCAGAGAGACCGGCCAGAACGAGGACCCACTGAAAATGTAATCAGCATGCTGTTGGCTCTTCGAAACTGTAGTGATGTCGCATAACGATATCTCATGTAGTTATATCTTGTGGGCAAACGCGCTTTGCGACAAATCGGAGGGGAATAATATGTATGATATCATACCTTCATGATCGGGGCCCTGCAAACATTCACCGGAAAAGCGAACCCAGGTTAGCGGCAGTTTCATCCCCTGATGGATATATAAAAACGGGGTAGTGAACCCTTAATTCGATAACATACCAGAAGTGCACCGTCTTGAGGCCAATGGGACTGTTCCATGACCGCTGTAGGAAACTCTGCTGGGGAGCAGTGGACGAGCCGGCTTCGGTGCTTTGGAATCGCCGCGATCTCAATCCATGTCTGCGGAGGGGGCTTGATAGGTTATGGAAAGCAGCTCTGTAGTTCTGGAAGAAGCGGAGGCCAAGTCTTGAGGTAGACATGGTGGGCGGAGATGTTGTCTATAAAATGTTGAGCAGGGGGGCGGAAAACGGAGGGAGCAGAAAAGCTTTTGTTTTGTATGTACTGCACGGTAAAAAATAGCCCAAGGAAGGAATGAGAGAGAGGAGAGAAAAGGTCCGAGAAGCAATGCAATAAAAGTACACCAATGAAATAGAACCCTTTTCAACCTGCAAGTGTGTTCTCTGTTCTGTTGCTCAGATATTCTATCTCGCCGTCGATGCGCTCAGTCATAGTTCCAACTTCGGCGCTCCGATGTTCGCTCCGAGTCACGTGATAGGTGTGCTTATGTAATATCTTTGCAATGATCACATCCAATTGAGGTTTGGGATGACCATCAAACACTTCCGCAACGGAACGGACATCGCCCTTGAAACCTGTCCAAGCAACAGCTCAATTGAGTTCCAAAGCCCGCCGTTAGCTTCCCAGAAGACGTGTGTTGGAAATCATTCTTCATTCCTTCTGACACTACCCCAACTCGGACCCGCCCGCGATGTCTGCGAGATACGCCTTCACCAAGAGCTTGAAGGAGCTGCGGTTTCTCTTCTGCAACTCATCTCCTCATAGCGATGCGACCAGGTATGAACTGGCGTCTCCTGTCTCTCGAATATGATATTGCCCACGGCGTTCTGTTCTATGGATTTTGGCTGACTGTTTTGGGGATTGGATGTGTGGATATAGAGCGTTCCTGAAGCGCGCATACCCAACCATGAAGAAGAACAACCCACACGTACCCGTCATGATGCGGGAGGCATTGGATACTGAACCAAGGGTGTTTGCGAGATATGGTATGTGTATACGGGGTTACTGGGGCGGGTTGAGATATTGTTGTTTCTTCTGCTCGCAATATATGTTAACTGTTTTTGGTGTTTCGCAGAATTGGGGATGGAGAAGCAAGAACCCCTCTTAGGTATGGATTAACTTCATCATTACAAGTTCGACTGTGGACAGAACTGACATTGGCAAACATTTAGGCTTAACGGATAAGGAGATTGAGGAGAAAGTTACAGCTTTGGTGAAGGGCTCAATATAGTCCCGCGTGCCATGATTCATCTTCCTTTTCCGCTGTTTCTGTACATATATATACACGACTCAAAATAGAACAATGGCTTCTTCCACATCCAAGAAAGATACGATGCCTCTGGTATCCAGCATTCAAAAAGCATGCTATACTCACTGAGAATCCGAGACCAGCTGGGGGTGGAAGGGGAAAGATACCTCCCCAGTCCCACTCCACAAAGAAAACAAAAGGATGAAGACAAGCCAGAAAAAGAATACATCATCCAATAATCCATATCCCTCTCACTCCGCGCCAACCTCCCCAAACCTAAACTGCGCCCAACTCATACTGCCCTCTTTCAGAGTCCACAACCGCTTCCCAACATCTTCCCCCGCAGCTCCCGCTCCCACATGAATGGGCAACAAATGGTCAAACGTGGGGTGGGCCTGCCGAGCATCCCCGCGCTTCAACAGATCAGCCAATGCCTTCTCCCTCTGTGCCGGCGGCGTGGTGACAGCGTCCTTGAGCGCTTCGTCAAAACTGGTCGTGTAGGGCATTGGCGTGGAATTTCCATACGTAAACCGGAGGTCCCGCAGGTTGTGCACTGCCATTCCAGAGACGATGATCTGGATGTTCTCCTCGCGGAGTTTGGCGACGGCTTGGCCCAGGCGGTAGTGCTGGATGGGGTCTTCGGTTTTGAAAAGGGAGACTTGGACGATGGGGACGTTGAGGGGGTTTTGGTCAGGGTCGAAGGCTAAAAATCGATAAGTAATCAATATTTTTTACTGTCTTGGTGTCCACCTTTTCACCAGGGTAAAACAATCCCTTTAATAGGCGGCAGGAAAGGGGGTCAACTATTGAAGACGTACCGCATCTAAAACTAGCCCAAACACCATGATCCGGTCCTCTCTTCACACCCTCTGCTTTCATCCCTGCTCCCCTAATTGCGTCGATCACCTTCTGCGCGATCTCCTTACTCCCCACATTAGGGAATTTTTCTTCATAATAATGGCTGGGGAATCCATAGAAGCTATATATAATCTTCCGGGTTAGCTCAGAACATACGGAGTCTAAGTTTCTTCCTGCTCAGTGAACCCCCTCTTCTCGTCAAATGAGCAAGTGGGATATCCGCCCAATTTTCGCCCGCTGCAACGGGCATAGAAAACATTCCAGGACGAAGAAAGGGGGACTGGCAAAGGTGAAACAAGAAAATGCAACATACTCATATATCAGCTCAGTGATCTCAGCATTGTTCACTTCAATTGTATCTCTTGACGCTTGCCAGTGGGCGGAGAAAACGACCACGGCACGAGGCTTCACCTTGCTAGTGATTTCCCGCCCGATTTCCTGCAGCTTGCGATAGGCCGGATGATCATGGTCGTACATGATGTTTGGCTAGTTGTGATGTAGAGAGAGAGATGTTAGCGATGAAGGTGCAGTAGTTAATAGATAAAACTTCCAATATTTAAGGAGAGGGGGCACAAAAGCATATCGCCGCCGGAGATTCAAGTTTCAATTGAACAAAATTGAAAATTGAAGGAATTGGAAACATCACCGTCGAATGCAATGCTGAAGAAAGCAGCAGGCCAAAATATATATATATATATATATTGCCAATTTACAAAACAAAAATATGAAATAAATAGATAAATAAATCAACGCACCCCTCCATGACTCAGGAAATAAACCGGCGTCCTTGCTAATGGCAGCATCGTAGCCTCAACAGCACGGTTCCTCCCTCTATCAACTCTAATCTTGCCTTCTGCTATAGCAAAAGAGCTTTTCACCCTACGGAAAAGCGAGGTATCAAAATGTGCCACGGGGTTCACCAATCTCGTCCGCACGGGTGCCGTCAGAGCGGTAAGAAATGAGGGAGACACGGCGATGTATGATATAAGGAGGCCGAGAAGGAGGGCAAGGCTGAAGAGGGTTAGGCTGTTGATACTGCGCGAGGTGTGGGCGGTGGTGGTGGTGGTGCTGCTGCTGCTGGTGCTGGCTGTAGACAAGTCCATCTTCTCCATGAAGCTACGATCGAAGAGGTACAGGGGGCTCTCGTCTGTGTTATTGTTCATGTACTCCACGTAGGTCTCCAATGGCCAGTCGACGGCTTCTGCGCGGAAGGTCGTGTTCGCATATCTCTTGAGAAGGTACTCTATCGACCAGTCCCTGTAGGCGGGCCAGGATTTGACGGGCTCGGTGAGGATGAATGGCCGGTTTGTCCAGGATTCTTGGAATTCGGCCGGTGTGAGGTTTTTTAGGCGCGGGATTTGGTTACGGGCGGGGATGTTGGATGTGTAGGCTGAGAGGGAAACGTGGGCGCAGTGAAAGGGCCTGTGGAGGACGTCGGAGTAGAGATGTGAGCAATCTGGTGAGGCGATTTTGGTGGTGGGCAAGTTGAGATAGGTTGCATGCCAGGTGCCGCGCCATGTGAAATTTTTGGGGGGGTTCCTGCGACGAGGGAGGGGATTAGTATATAGATGATATGGAACGTGGGTGGGCTATCACTGTGTGAGGTTGAATATGTAGAAATGTATGCATGCAGATATAGTATATCTTGATATATGCGCATGTATTTGACAATTCCCTCTACCCCCCATTCCCTTCAATATCGCGATTCAGCCCGTATAGTATATGCAGCAAAGTCCAAGCTGCCCCCGCCCCTATCGCCATATCGGAGATGATACAATGGCATGCATGGCCCTGATAAAACTAGAACCAACACACAAAAAAAAAAAGAGAAAAAGAAAAAAGAACATCACGCAATAAACTTAAAAAGGCAAAAAAAACAGAGCTAAAATAATAAGTAACGCAATTAACAAGAGAAGGAGGAAAGAGAGAAAAAAGAATTAAAAAAAAAGGGGTCCTTACTCGATGAACAGGGCCTTCCACAGCTCCTCAGCCCTTGTAAAAGCATACAGCGCCTTACACGTCGCACCCAGGCGCAACAAAGAAGTTCTGTCCAGACATTCCAGCAGCAGAATGATCAGTTCATCTGACAGCACAGCCAGGGAGCCGATTGCAGGGCGGATGTTGTGGGTTGCTGTCAAGGCATTACCAGACGGTTTGATTCCCAGCGGATGCGATGGTATGACATCAACATCAACATCAACATCAAC